>VCJN01002444.1:0-177976 GCA_006384855.1 Tetraselmis striata
GGACTGAAGCAGCGTGGCAGGGCTGCCCCGTCGCAATGGCGCCGACGAGCACGGCACACGGCTCCGGGCTGGACGCCAGTCTAAGCGGTGCGCGGGAGCCGCCACTGTGCGGCGCGGCAGCCCGGTGCGCCTGGCTGCCGCTGCTGCCGCTGCCGCTGCCCTCCGCCGGCGGTGTCCAGCCAAACAGGGCGCCGCAGCGCTGCACGTGTCGCCTCTGCTGCTCCGCCGACATCCTGGGGGAGTACTTCCGCCAAAAGGCGTGGAGCGCGTCGTGCTTGGCGACCCCTGCAACCACAGCCGCCGCCGAGGGGAGGTGGGTTACACTGATTGCCGCATTGCCAGGCGGGGTGGGGCTGCTGCTGCTGATGCTGCTGCTGCCGGGCGGCCTGTTGCACCTTCCCGCGCACGCAGTCCTCCCCGCAAACGACATTATTTTCGGCGCGATTATTTTCGAAACATCGCCACCATCGTACGACAACGTCATAATTTCCCTTAGGAAAACTCGGAGCACCTCAAGACGACCCTTGACCACCTACGTCGGTGGCATGCGAGGCGAGGAGTAGTCCCGGAGGAGCCCAACCCCTGCACGCTAATGTGGGGTGATGAATGTGGGGCGGTCCGAGAGGTGGGGTACGCACACAAATCACTCGCGAAATGCCGCTTCGCATGCGGCTTGTATATGTCGACTTAATTGCGCGCTAACTTTGCGCTGTATCCGTCCGTTGACCGGTTCAAGTATCGAATGCTGTTTCCGTACCGTAAGCTAGGTACCACAGGCCGGGCATCAGAGGATCACTTGGCGGTGTACGTGCACCCCCGAGCAGCGGTGCGACATGTGCACGACACCCGCGCGGCTACACGGAGTCATGTAGTTAGGCGACCAGAGCGACAAGACAAACAATCAGCACTGACGCGCTCGGCGAATAAACAGCACTGATTACTGGGCCAATACGGGCATGTAGGCAACACCCGCGTTGCTATGTTGGTAGGTGCCACAAGGGCATAATGTTTATCGCGCACACCCCTTCTGGTGGGCCCTTTGAGCACTAGAAGCTCGCCAGAGTAAATGGATAATATACATAAATACTAAATAAGATAAGTAATAAACATATGCTGCGCATTGCATATATGAAGTAAGTTGACAGTTGCTGAATCAGCGATGCGTCGATTTTTCAGAAAATTTTAAAAGAACGGGTTCTATATCACTGGCCTACAGTTCCATGAATTGCATTGCAACGGAAGTACCAACAGCGAGCGTTTGCTTTGCCAGAGTTTTTTTTTCCCATTACCAGCAGCGAGTAGCGAGAACCAGTACCAGTACCTCCGAACCGTGAGATCGTAATCGGACGGCTGTGTAATTAAGGACCGTGGGCGGGCGGGTGGATTATAGTACTTAGTAGTACATGCCAGTAGACAAGCGCTTTAGTAATGCACCTATAGGCCCGATCCGCTGCACTATACGGGTACCCGTACGGCAATAAAGCTCACCGCCGAAAAATCGACGCTTCGCTGGATTATAGTGTGCGGTTCGTAGCGGAAACATTTAGGGATCGATGGGCGCTGTGGGGGTCATTGTTGACGGCATTATGGCATGGTGGACGTCACACGGCATGACGTGTGCCCTGCGATGGGGGTAGACGCCCCAACCTGGCGATGACAAGCGCGGCCGCCCCGCCTCCGCGTAGTGCCGCACAGTGTGGGAGGAGCCGTAGGCGATGGTGAACCAAGGCAGGTCCAGGAGGCGGATGAGGAGGTCGCGGTCCGTGCCCGCCCGGAGCGCCTCATCAAAGCAGCCGGCGGCCATGAGGGCATCCAAGCGCACGTACATGTTGCTCCCCTGGGTTGCCCACCAGGAAGTCGGCGGCGGACAGGGACACCGCGCCGCTGCGCAAATCGTCCAGCGCGGCGGGGCTTGGCTGCAGCTCCTCTCCGCCTTCGCCGTCGAGGCGGCGGAGCCCGCAGACCACCATGTGCACATGCGTGACTCGCGCGTGCTGCCAGCGCAAGCACACTGTTATTCTTTTGAGGCGAGTCGCTGCACAAACATGCGGAAACATAAAAAGGGGTTTGGGTTTGTTAAAGAGTTTGACAGGGTCTATGTTTGAGGTTCATAGACCCTAAACCAAGATAGAATAACAAGCCAAGCAGTATGTTAGGTTGGAGGTTGGCCAATTAGAAATAGATTAGAAGTAAAATAAAATAGAAAATGCTTTGATAATTTGGTACTTGAAAGAAATGTACTGACAGATCTTCCTCAGTCGCATTGCGAATTGATTTTGGAAAGCACTCAGGACAGTGTTTGAGTTTGTATTATTGCCCATTTATTCAGAAAAGTATACGTGCATTTTTTGAAATTAGACAGCGATACAAGAAGGCCCACCGATGCGCCGCGATAATGAGGCCAGTCATTACGGTTAACGACTACGACTGCGATTTTGATAGGTAATCGTCCGCGTCACGTGATCCTTAGTCTGCGGTTTGATTTCACGCATAAAACATGTTTATGAATACGGTACGGGGAAGGATTCCAGTGACAGTGCGTTGTGTACGGGTAAGAATTACAAACGCCGCGTGTGCTATCAAGTGTACTGGACATGAAGGATTACGTCAGCCTTATTATTAGCGCGTTTATACAGTATATTACGATGTAACTTTCGCAAATGACAATTATTAGACAGTAGAATAATGCCAGAATGCAGCATGATAAAATAGAAAAACGCTAGAAGGATGGCAAATCACGGCCAGGCACCGCAGTTGAAAATTGGTTGCCACGTTTTGGGTTTTAGGGCCCCATCTCCCGCTAGAACGACTCCTACCTCAGCGCTGCCGCAACGGGAGCCGTGTTGCTGCAGTGCGTCCGCGCATGCTTCCAGGTGGCGATCCTCCCAGGAGTCGTCGTCGTCCAGGATGGCGACCCAAGCACCTTCAGCCTCTGAGGTAAGGCCCCGGATGACGTGCAGCCCCGCGTTCCACGCCCCGCTGGCGCTGCGCCTGGTGCGCGAATTGTTGACAAACGATACGGGCACTACGTGGTCGTCCCGTTTGCTCCCGGCGCCGCCCGGGACACGCCCGAGCTGCCAGGTCCATGTGCCGTCAGCGGGGTCCCGCTTCACCAGACCCGCAGAGGCGAGACGCTGCTCCAGCTCCTCCCGTCCGACGTCGCAGTCCATCACCACCACCACGTGCCGCGGCGGCTGCGTCTGCTTCAGCACCGAGGGCAGGCTGCGCCCAAGCAACAGGTCGAGCCGGCCGCACGTGGCGATGAGCGCAAATACCGCGCCCGGCCGGCCCGGCGGAAACAGGGGAGAGTCGCCCGCGCGCAATGCGCCGAGCGACGGGCGGAGGAGTGGAAGGAGCGGCGGGAAGTGTCGCGCCACCAGCGCCGTCATCGCACGCTCCGTGGGGATCCACGCCCGCTTGCCGCCCTGCACCAGCTGCGCGCCCCGGATGGCCACTTTCTCGCCGCCTGGGAAGGCGCAAATGCGGAGGGACTGCAGGAAGGGGTTGTGCCGCCCCGGTTGCGTGCGAGACTCCTGCGAATCCACCAGGACATTGAGTCTTTTATTGCGATGGGGTTTCTTCTTGCTCAAAGTCACTGACCGCTAGGGCAGCCACCGCCTGGCAATCCCAGCCTGGGGTACGCTCCCGGGTGCGGAACCGACATTATTTCCGTTTTATTTTCGAATCACCGCCACCAGCATGGTGCGAAAAACTTCGACATATTCCTTCGAGAAACTCGAAGCACCTCGAGACAATCCTTGACCACATCGGTGGCATACGAGGCTTGCCCACCAAGCATTCCCGGAGAAGCTCGGCGCACACACATAGTGGGGGGATGCATGCTGTGCATGTGGGGTGGTCCGAAACATTCGGTATGCGCACGTGTAACTAGCGAAATGTTGCTTCGCATGCTTCTCGTAAGATTGGACTTTATCCCACGCTATAACCGTTCGGTTTCTCCGTCCTACGACCGGTTGGTCAAATATCGTCTATCGTTTCCGTTCGACGAGCTAGGTACCGCAGGCCTCCCATACTACTGAAACTGCCCCAACCTAAAGTCCCCCCCCCCCCCCCCCCCTCCCCTGTCTGTACTACGGCAACACTACGCCGGCCCATGCCGCACCCGGATCATAGGCAGAAAGAAGGCCCGCGGCCGCGGCACGTCCTCAAACTCGAGGGCCAGGGTCCATGCCCTTGCTCCGGCCATCTTGTGATGCAGCTGGTACACGGGCCTCCGATGGCGCGCACAGAACACGCGCGGCAGTGGGACTCTGAAACACCCTGGCGCTACTCCTTCACGAAGTAGCTGATTCCAACGGCAACATGGCGCACAGCAATGCTGGTGCAGAGCGTTGCAAGGGGATGGCATCCGGTGCCCATGGCATGTGGTCGGAAGCTCATGGGCGGCGCAGAAACGACAGTCGATGGTTGACCCGGTCAACGGACGGATATGCCATCAACTTTGCGTGGAATGGAGCCGCAGCAATGGGAAGTGACATTTCGCAAGTGATTCGTGCGCATACTGTGTGTTTCAGACCCCCCACATGCATCACCCCACATTTTGCGCGCGGACCGGGCTTCTGCGGGAGTCCGGCGGGAAATCTCAGCGGCAAGCTTCGAACGCCAACAACGTAGTCAAGGGTCGTCTTGCGGTGTGGCGAGTTTCTCGAAAAGAAAAGTTTTTGCTCAATGAGTTTCGAAAATGAAGAAAAGGAAATGTCGTTTGCGCGGGGTACTTCGCGGGCGGGAAGGTGCCACAAACCGCATGTGGATGCGGCCGCTTACGGTTTGGTCCCGCCGGAGCCGTCATCTGGCCTGAGCCGCTCCAGCCGGTAGCTCAGCGAGGAGTGGCGCTGCGCCTCCCCGAGGGATGCCCCTGTGAGTGGAAGGGTATGGAAATAGGGCGCGGCATTGCCGACATCCAGGAACATGCGGATGGGCCCGGCGGTGCTGCGGAGGCATGTAGCAGGAGAGTCGTCGCCGGGGCGGGTGGGTGAGTCCTCAGCCTCATCAGCCCCTGGCATGTTGACTGCGCTGGCCTGGCAGCCGTCGTACCGCAGCATCATTGCAATGTTAGCTCTTAGCGGAATCGATTGGCCGCATCATCACGGACGCATTATTGGACTCATCAGTCTACTAGAATACTAGACAAGACTAGACTAGACAAGACTAGACTAGACTAGACTAGACTAGACTAGACTAGAATAGAATAGAATCGAATGGAATAGAATAGAATAGAATAGAATCGAATCGAATGGAATAGAATAGAATAGAATAGAATAGAATAGAATAGAATAGAATAAAAAATGGTTGATGACTTGGCCTTTTCTTGGAAATAAACACACAGATACATCTGCGAATCGATTTCAAATAGCACGAAGTACATTTTTTAGTTTGTATTGCCCATTCAGCATGGACTGATTAGCGCTTGTTATCTGCAACTTTCGGTTGCGTACCGCACATTTAATAGCGATTGGATATTTTGACAGATCCTTGTTTACGAGTAATATAATGATTCTTGCAGACCAGTACCAATATCCGCACGGGTACCAGTAATCACTAGGTAGCGCAGCAATCATACCAGTAGGTGGTTTTCCGGTATACGTACAATCCGCCGTAGCCATGCATGATGTGAAGATCACACAATCCTTAGTACTGCGTTCAAACATTTCGTTATATTGAAACTGTAGCCATAATATTATTTAGAACATGAGAATAATGGACTACATGTAAACATAATTGGGAAACGCCTGAAGGGTGGCAAATCAAACACGGCCAGGGTAGGCACCGCTGTTTCGATTCGTTGCCACCTACGCGTTAGTATGTATGATATTATCCAAAAACCGCTACGGATCGATGTTGGAATCCCGATGTGCGAGCACAAGCATGTGGCGGAACATCTACGCGCGAACTGACGTCGATGTTGCGAGCATACGACGTTGCGACAGCACGTGACAGTTTACACGTGACAGCTCCACTAGAACATGAAATACTGAACCCGCGATGTGTACATGTAATAGGTCACACCGCATTCGGCATTTGGTACGAAGCCCACCGCACGATCACGACATTCGATGTTTTACCCAATCAACGGCGGATGGAGACACCGTAAACCTCGTCGCGCGGAATTATGTTGAATCATCTGAGCGAAGTGCAAAGCAACACTTCGTCAGTTATTTGTGCGCATACCAAATGTTTCGGACCACCCCACATTCACCACCCCACATTACGCGCACGCTGGGCTTCTCGTCCGGGAGCGCTCTGCGGGTGGACCTCGTATGTCACCGTCGAGGCCAAGCGTCAGCTCGAGTTTCGGCGAGTTTCTCGAAGGACAACGATGACGTTTTCGCACAATGATGGCGATGTTTCCAAAATATAACGGGAATGTCGTTTGCGCGGCCTTTTTCGCGCGCGGGAGCGTAACTCAAGCCATGCCATTCAACACAAAGCTTTGCAATGTCGGGATCCCCAGGGTGTCGCGACATGCCTGTTGTTGACCCGTGAGCACGACTCACCAGGTCCGCAATCACAGCCGCGTGGCAATGATCACCCCCCTGCCCGATCTTGCAGGCGACCAGGTAACAGGTGTAACCCAGCGCCAACAGCAGCGCCTGCAGGTACACATTCGTCACCGCACACGGCCCTCCAAGCTTGGACTCGACATCCCTGCAGCAACACCATCATCACAACCATTGTCGTTAGCATCAGCGCCCCCTCTCCCCCCCCCCCCCCCCCCCCCCCCCAACCCCTACTCGCAACCCGTCAACCTCATCACCTATCATCAGCATCGCGAGCAGCACAATCAGCATCGTCACTATTGTCATCGACACCCCCAACCGCCTCCCACCAGCGCCATCATTAACATTATCATCATCATCATCATCATCGCCATGTCATGGACACCCTCAACCGCCTCTCGCCAGCATCATCAACAGTATCGTCATCAGCATCAGCCTCCCCCCCCCCCCCCTTTCCGCCTACCCGCAACCCGTTATCCTCATTCTGAGCAACAACGTGAGCATCGTCATCATTGCCACTATTGTCTTCGACACCCCCAACCGCCTCCCACTAGCGCCATCATCAACACTATTGTTGCCAGCATTAGCATCAACCCTCCAGCGCCCTCGTGAATAAGGCCAATCGCCTACGGCAATGAGCGTGCTGTGTTTGCCGCCACACCATTCCAGCGGGCAGGCAACATCCGGAGACTGGTATACTGGTGGTAGAACTGACGGCGGTTGTCAAGGCGGCTGTCCGTACCGCTGTATTTCCTCTGGCGTGGGAGGCCTCCGCGGCCGGGTGAGCATCGTCATATTATGAAACGGCACATGTTCCAGGAACTTGGGGAGTAGTAGATCCAGCCATTGCCGTGTTGGACGCATTGGGCACACGAGGCCCAAACTGACAACAAAGGTCTCCGCTTTTGCACGGGTCAGGCGGAGGTCGCGATCGTCACCCGCGTCATCACCGCCGCCCATCGGTCGTTCGGCGCTCTGCGTGCGGTCTCGGGTGTCTACCGGCGCCAGAGCAAGGGCCTCCCTCACGCGCCGCCGGTCGGCGTTTCTCTGCAGCACAACGCGTGTCTTGGCTGCGCAGCTGCCCACAGGACTCTGGTCAAAGATGTCCCGAAAGCAGCGCTCCTCATTGCCAGGATGGGTGATCTGAGTGGGAAGTGGATGGCGTAGGCTGGCCGCTGCCTGCACGCATGCGCGCAGCCCATGGTGCGCGGCATGCTCAGCAAGGGCAGTCAGCCACCGCTGCCCCACACCTTCTGCAAACTGGATCTTGCGGCGGCGCGCGAGCTCGGGTGGGAGCAGGTGCTGGAAGGCATGGCGCAGGAGCTGTTTCTCCAGCGGAGGGTCCGCCGGGTCCCGCAGGACGGTGAGAGTGTGCGCCTTGAGCTCTGCGGGAAGGCGCGGGATTCTATGTCAGGCACATCATCAAGGCAAAGGACACTGCCACAGTGCCACTTCATAACTGAATGTACTGGCGATCATTCGCTTTGGTGTTATTATTTGGTAGTATAATTGCTGGCCTGCGGTGCAAAGCTCACTGCATTATCCCGATATTTGATATTTGGCAGCTTGGTTGTATCACTGAACAGATAAACTGCAAAACCAGCGCGAATTTAAGTCTGAAAATCATACGAGGAAAGTGCGAGGTGGCATTTCGCGAGTGATTCGTGCGCATACCGAATGTTTCGGACCACCCTAAATTTATCACCCCACAATGCACGCGCGCCGGGGTTCTCGGGAAATGCTCGGCAGGCAAGCCTCGTGTGCCACCAACGTTAATGCTTATCGACGTGTCGCGAGTTTCCTGAGGGAAAACGGAGAAGCGTTCGCCCAAGATTGGCGATGTTTGGAAAATCAAACGGAAATGTCGTTTGTGCGCCCTTTACTCCCGGAGTACCATAGACCTGCTAGTCGCTTCTAACGTAAATGTTTGGTATTATCGACACTGGGAATGGACTTGTCGCAGTGCTCAGTGGAAGAGGGTGGTGCATCACCTGGATCGATGCTCAGTGCTGCTTGTACGACTTGGGGGTCCATGAACGGCACACGCGCCTCGACCCCAAACGCCATGCAGGCGCGGTCCACCCGGAGGAGCTCGCTCCCGTGTAAACCAGTTGTCAAGCGCCAGCACTCCTTGTGCATCGTGGCTGGATCGGTCCCATGGGAACGCTGCGGCCCGAAGCGGTCGTAGCCGCAGAAGAGCTCGTCGACGCCCTCGCCGACCAGGACCGCCCGCCCACCGCGCTGCCGGACAAAGCGCGCCAGCAGGAACAGCGGGACCGCCGCCCTGACCACCGGAACATCAAACGTCTCCACATGCCGAATGACATCCTCCAACGCAGCGAGCCCTTCCTCCACCGTGAAGGTGCACTCCAGCAGGTTCAGCCCCAGGTGCTGTTGCAGCCGGCGCGCCGCTTTCAGGTCCTCGGAGGAAGCATCCCCTGCCACCAATTGTTCGCCCCGGCGGCAGCTCAGCCACCGCTGCCAACACATCTGCAACAGGCATGTCCACTGCATCGAAGGCCGTGATGCCTAGCAAGGAAGTGCATTGCCCGTGTGTACTCAGGAATGGCATTTGCCTGCCAAGGAGACGGTGTATGCCGTGACAGGCGCCGTGCCGTGATGATGGCGTGCCATGATGGCCGCTACAATGGACGAGTCCAGGCCTCCTGAGAGCAGGACGCCAACCGATCCATTATCCGCCTGCATACGTCGCTACACCGCACCGGATACCTGACAGAAGACTGCCCGGCTTGCGTTCTCCATGTCGGTGTGCTGGAACCGTGTGTGGGGCAATGGCCATTGCGGAGTCTTGCTGGCGGTCAGTGGGGTGCCCAATGACCAGTACGGTTCAAACTCGAAACCACGCCCGGATGCTGACCCGGGCGCAGTGGAATGGCTGCGGGTGAGCGGTAGCTCCAAGAAGTGCCCGGGCGGCATCTCTTCAATCCGTGTACAATCCGGAGGGATAGCCCCCAGAGTGCTGGACACCCAGGTCAGGTGCTTCTGTTCTTGCTCGCCAACATAGATCGGCCTGGTAGTGGCAGTTGGCAACACAGCCTCAGACTCTCGCGCGCTCTCTCTCTCTCTCTCTCTCTCTCTCTACATATATGCCATATATGTATACATATATATATATATATATATATATGAATACATGATCTGTTCTGAGACCATCATAACACGGTTCACAGAGTTTAAAGTGATGTATTTACTTGCCACGGTAGCACTAATCTTTCAAAACCGAAATATTATGACGACAGAGAATAACATGGAATATGATAACAGTGTACCCGCACAATTGTCACAGATGTGCTGCAAAGTTTGATACCATAATTGTTGTTAGATGTAATATGTTGCCCAAGCCGAAATGAAGGTGGGCAGCCGGGCAGCGCACTTGACACCCAGCCGGTCGCGGGCCACCAGCAGCATCTGCTGCTCATTGTCCAAAAGCGCGAAAGCAAACTCGCCATCCAAGGCGCTCAGTAGAGCGCGGGAGTTGCCTCGGTACCCGTCATCCACCCACAGCTTCAAGATGACCTGCAAACGCACGCAATTGCTGCAGGGTCAATCGCACCCTGCTGGAGTCACGAGACTACTTCAATCCAGGAATCCAGGATGCTCGGCTTGAATCACGAATATGATTAGTAAGACGCAGTCTCCTATGAATTATAAATTGTTAATATCTATAAGTCGCTGAGTTGTAATAAGGGTTAACGTAAACTGTAAGGCTGCTTGTAGAAATAGAGCATGCATGGTCGAATACCATCACCGTATACGAATATATCAGACGTCTATGTAATTCCGTTGAATCGGAATCGCGCCCTAACCTGCGAGTCGCTTATGCCAGGTTCTCGTTCGACCGCGTGCTCGGTGCCGTAGAGTTCTCCGTTGCACACGAGGGCTGCGCCACTCCGGAGAATTGGCTGCTTCCCATGGTCACCATCGCCGACAATGGCCAGTCGAGCATGTGCGAGCAGCGCGCATGAATTCGACCATGCGTCTGGGCATCGCCACAAGCCGATCCCGTCGGGGCCCTGCGCAAGCCATCAGCAGTCAATGTGAAAGACCGCCGCTGAAATCCAAGTTGCTACGATGCATCGATTTGAGCGTGCATCGTAAGCGTTAATATACCCAAGCCAGACAAGATTTAAGTAATAGTAATTCGACCACAGTATTTATTAGCAAGCAAAAATACTACGACGGCGGGTAATGCGAGTATGCGTGGTACCAGTGTAAGAGTTGCAACGTCGTGCAGAGCGATCGAGATGCTCGTCGATGACAGTCCTCCGATGTGGCAGTGGATAGGGATGTCAGGGGTATGCGACTACTAAACAATAAACAACTCTCGGAGAGGTTTTAAATCAGTCTCTCATTAAGGACGAATTCGATAGTATTAGTTCTGATGCCTGTCGGAACTCGAGGCGGCGGAGTCGAGCGAGATAGTAGCGTATGCTACTCATAGTGAATTAATATGATGCGACGACAGATCTCCGGGGGAGGAAATATCCGAGACGACCAGGTGGAATACTGTCAGGGTTGAATGCTCGTCGATAGCTACCGCATTCGTGAATTACTGCGGGGCTGTTGGACACGGTGGAGTGACGAGAACTGGGCATGTGGCACTGTGGCAAATGTGTTACTTTGGCACTCTGGCACTGGGCCTGTCGCGCCGTGGCAATATTGACGACCTTTGATGACAGGCTTGACGAAATTCCTAATGAGCATGAATTAAAACATTACATCAAATTTGACGGAGTATAGCGTCATATAACTGAGCTGCACGTCACTGCGGCGGAGTGTCAATTTCAGCTAGCAATCGATGGCAGCGACGACGTGTATGTTCCCGCCCGCCGCGGGCGGCGGGGGGGGGGGGGGGGGGGGGGGGGGGGCTTATCTTGCGGCGATGCTATCGCCCTCTTACCCTGTGCTCAAGTAGACGCAGCCTCTCCTCTATGAAGGCCTCGAGCCGTCTCCGGTCGTTTGAACACCCGGCAGAATGACTGAGACTGATGTCAGAGCTGCTGTCATCCGTAGCCCAGGCTACCACCGCCAATATACCGCACATTCTATCAGCTATACCTGCGAAGATATAAGCAGCAGATATAGATCCAGAAGGTCATTGTGAGTCACAAGCAACTGTATCTTTGAAGCAGCATTGCTCCGACGGCGATACTTTCTACAGTACCAAGACAAGGTCCGACCAGTACACAGTGACCCCTCGCAGCCTTGAGTGAATATTCTATGTCCAATGGCAGAATATATATAGCCGGCTCGTACCGTAGTGTGGTGGACACTGTATTGCTGTTGCAAGCTAGTATTAATAGTCTCAGTAGGATTGAGCCCGGCATTGTGTCAGACCATGTCGCGCGAGTGTCTAAAGATCGTGTCACAACAAGAGGCGCCGTCGAAAACTGGTGCCTTTCGTCGGATCAGCGTCGCGTTCCAAGGGCCGGATGTAGATAATGCGAAAATACTTGAGGCATCGGTCGGCCGTATTGTATTCAGTGCGCGTCAGTGGCTACACTCCCTCTCGGCGGGCTCGGTGTGGACTCTCGCCGTCGAGGCCTACTCGCTGGATATCGCGTTATACAGTCGCCGGGAGCATTGCTCAGGATTGAAACCATTCAGGCTCCGCGTGGAATGTACTCTGCATGCATGTGCATGTTAACTGACAGAGGTTGAGAATGGCGGTCGTGGCAATATCGCATTAATATTATCTGGACTGTATACAATAACATATATATTACTATATTTATATATACACGTAGTATGTATATTCTGATGCCAAACTCTAGCAGTATATGAAATGTGTGCTGTTGTGTTCCAATATAATACATGATATACATTGTATTGCGACTCGGGATGCATTGGCCCGTCCGACATGTTTAATATTTGACATTACCTAGTACATAGTTGTAACTTGCATTTTATTTCAACGAAGACGCGTCGCACTGTGCTATGAGGCGCTGTGTCCGTCGGTGTCACGCAATCCTCACGCAAATCCGCCTCCAGCTATTATACACGCGGCGATGGCTCGATACTATCGAAAGCCATGTATTCCGGCCCCTACTTGTAGTCCACCGCGTCGATGGCAATCCATTGTCCTTGGATGCTAAAGCGATTGTATCATACACGAATATAAAGTACACAGGCCAGACGTCGTCATGATGCGATTCGGGCTATCTCGGGCGGGTGCTGACTGGGCTGTTCACTGCTGGGCTCGATGGGCGGGGCAAGTTACGAACATACATATCAGCATTGCGCGAGCGGCAACGGTGTCTCACCATTGACGTCATTTGCAATCTTCTTGTCATTGACGGGCTGAGCGCACGCAAATATCCTTCAGCCCACCTTCAGCCATTTCTATTGGAATCAGATCAAGCTCGGCTTGCCACTCCTGCAGCGCTGCGATCATGGCAGGAACCGCCGATGCATATGCCGACCTTACCCGGCGGGACCAGGAGTGGCTAGCATCCTTCTCTTCAGCGATCAAGCACAGGTATTCACGTGTCTTTTGCTGCATATATATATATATATATATATATATACGGCCCGTGTTATCGGTTGCGGCGCATCACTTGAAGCGTCTCCGGCGCGACGGTGTTATCGGTTGCGGCGCATCACTTGAAGCGTCTCCGGCGCGACGGCGCGTGGCTGAACCCTGTGATATTGGCGTCTGGATGGTCGCGCGTGCCGTTGACACCGCGCTGTTCACGCGGCTGTGAAGCAAATTGTGCGTGCTCCGACGATCCCAGCAAATGAATAATAATCGCGTTGGAGTAAACCCAGCCGCGCGACACTATACATTATTATTGATTCAGCTTGACAATCCCGGGCCCGTTGTCGTGCGATACTGAAGCCATGTCGCCGGGATTTCCCTGTCGTCTCAGAAGGCCCATCTCCAGCAACCCTGAGGGACTTTCGGCCGTCTGGAAGTTGATCCTCGCTGACCTGCGGTCACTTCCAAATTTCACCGTCGAGATTTTCCGTGATCCGTTGCATTCTCAACCGGTTCTCGTTGCACAGCGCCCACCAGGTGCGCCTCGGCCTCACAGATGCTGGGACCAATGTCTAAACGTTTCCCATGCGATGTGTCACGTCCCTTCGCGTTGCCAAGACTGGCATCGAGACTGATGGTGCCCACAAGACCGGCACTCACATAGTCGCATTGGTGTCCGTTTCGGCATAACATATTATCACTGACGCGATCACTGTGAGAGTAGACGTAGGAAGAGGCCCGTGGGTGGTGATTTCTGGCCACTATGACGTGGAGGAGGCGGATGTCGACGAACCACCGCAACAGTATCATGGCACGCGCTGGTCGTCAGATCCCTTTGTGCCCTACATCGCCAACGGCCGGATCACAGCACGAGGTGATCATCCCATCCTGCACTGCGACCGTAGCAGCATTCGAATAGCAACGGCGTGTCTAAAATTCAACTGTTTGTGGATGTTTCGCCGATGGGGACGTCGACCTACATCGGCCAGAACTTGTGGTGGAGCAGATCGCACATATTTTATTGGAAGTTCCCAACGACACATGGCAGGTCTGCCAACCTCTCCGGCGTGTTGACACGTTTCACTATGCGCATTCCACAGGAGTGGGAGACAATCTAGGCCCTCTTCTCTTGCACATTCAGGCGATATCTGAGGCACTAAGGGGGGAGAGGGATAAGGATGCAAAGCCCTTACCCGGGCATCTGCTGGGTAATTCATGGTGATGAAGAGGTAAGCATTATCATAGGATTCTACTTTTCATCACCATCATCAGCAGCAGCAGCATCAACATCACTAGCACACCGCCAGTGCACTGGCAGTAGGCACGGCCACATTACACGACGAAATAACACATGCCTGCGGGCTCTTATAATGACATCTAATCTTAGCCTCGTTTGGCGCGTTCAGGTTGGCTCTCCCGCCGCGCATGCCCTGTACCCAACCATTCGGCTGCCTGAGCCAGTGGCGCTGTTTGTGGAGGAAAGCGGCTACTTCATTGCAGATGCGGAGCCCCCGCAGCAGCGGGTTCTCTACCTGGAGGGAGACTCCGAGCCAGGCGTCATGGCCACTGCACTGGCAGCGGTAGGTTGAGTTCTTGGCACTTAATGATGCTGTTTGTACCTAGAGCACTCACTCACCTCAGTCACAGCACTCGATCAGCACGCGCACGAGCATCTGATACACCTGAAGCCATGCACTGAGTGAATTCCCGTGGCTGGGTGTTGCGCGTTCAGGTCGCAGATGTTGCCAGGACGCAGGGCGTGTCAGTCAGGGCTGAGAAGCGCTTCATGAACAAAGCCAACGGGCCTGATGGCTGCCCCTTCCTCAAGCATCTGGTCCGCGGCGGCCCATACATTGCCGATCGGCCCTAATGACACTGCCACGATCATCCACCAGCCCAACGAGTCCATCCCCACAGTGAGAGCCAATGCGACCTCTGATATGCGATGTGCCCGCGTGTCCTGGCTGCATTCCTGCATGGCTGCTGATGAGCCATGCTAACTAAATGCACAGGTGATCCATGGACAAATAAACCGATGATAACAATGGCTTTTGCGACCGCAGGCATGGTTGGAAGTAAGCCGTGTGCAGTTCCTTCAACTCCTGAGGAGTGTTGCAGCTCAACAGCCCAAGACGGCGTCGCCTTCTTGAGTCCTCCTGATGAATAGAAGGTCCCAAGACCGGTGGCACAAGGGACATCAGCAGCCATCTGTTGCTACGCCGATAAGAACTTGGTAGCCATGTAGCAGTGTCATTGCCATCAGCAGATGTCATCTCACTGTAGTAAGTATAATGGGCTGGCACATGATCCATATCATCGCTTTCCTTGAAGCCCTACCACGGCACACTCGTGCACCCGGGAAAGTGCGACATTCATAAATCACAGATCGGCGACCCCCCCCCCCCCCCCTTCCCCCCCCCCCGCCCGGTCCGTCTCCCACCCATCTCACCCCCTTCAGCCGCCATGGCCTGTGGCAGCCGACAATGGGATATCCTAGCCGGAGGAACCACCGCACATCCTCTCCCACGCACGAGGACGGGGTGCGGGCGCTTGTTGGCTAAGTCTGTGCCCATCCTATCAAGCGAGGCCAACTTGCCCGCGTGTCGCCCGTGTCGCTTTTTTACCTAATAAAACCGTGTATAATTTCCCGTTTTCCAGCCCCCCCCCCTCCCCTCTTCACTGCAGCCGCCTATGTGCACACGTCGGTTCCTACAAATAGCCGCCGCCCACTATTCAGGCTCGGCGTGGTAATAACAAACTGCGAATAACAGGAACCTGCTCTGCCTGCCAGGGGTCGAACGTGGACGGAATTAGATGGGGAGTACATGCAATGCCCATATAGGTAGCAAGCAAGCTTAATTTGAGGCTCATGATAAGGGTTCCTATTATACATGCGTCGAACCCCGTGGGCAGAATGCGGGGACAGCGTGTCTAGAGAGTCACATGATCGCAGAATGTGCCACACAGCCTGATCAGGGGAACCTGCATTGGGGTGAATACGTCACGTCAAGTTGGCATTTCCAGGTGCGGGGGTGGGGGTCAAAGACCGACAATCATTGGCTGACAATCATTCGATAGTAATTTCCCCAAGGGCAGCTTGGCTTGGACGGCGGAGAGCAGCAAGTCGGTAGCATGCTGTGACATTGAATACACCACGATTAATCCAAGGTGGTTTGAAGTCACCGCGCGCCGGGCGGCAGCATTCACATCCAGATGTCACAGAATCGCGGCAGGTCCCACCTGCGAGCAAAGCTCCGCAGCAAGTGTAGACTGCATGCACGGTTGTTGTGGCATGATGGGTTGAAAGGGTCAGGTTCTCACGATAATCCCGGCAGCAACACTGTTGTCCCTGTAGTCCGTCGAACAACTGCATGCGGCTGATGTTAAGATATGGATACACCAGATGTCTGTGGCCACTGATTGATACTCTGCATTGGTGGCTACTATGTGATTTTGCATACCGGGCAGCGAAGGTAGATATCATCATCAAGCTGACAGCTGCAAAGTAGTGGCAGGTGATGTGCAATCGGAGGGTTGGTATAGAGTGCGTTGCTTTCTATTCGCCGATGTACATACTATACATACAGCGTAGTGTGACCCAAGGTCCGGTAGCTCCGCAGTATTATCTAGGTAATCTGACAAGGACAGCAATGAAGTGACGAGTGCATCCCTGCGGATTAAAATATATGCCTTTTAAATAAATTTATATACGTCCTCAGTACATGTCATGGTAGTATCATTTGTGGCGCATGATAATGACAGTATGCAACCTTATACTACCTTCACTTAAGCTACTCCGTAATACGGGTAAAATTGCCCAATTGGACGTGTGAACATTTAATGAATATCGACCTCAATTAAGGTTCCACCAGGTTTTGCCATATTTCAATCGTTGCGTTAGCCTGCGCTTGTTTGCATGCTCGGCGCGTCCCACATTCCTTCCCAATACTAAGTTGAAGTGAATTGTCACAATTGTGCGACGGTACTAGCGCACGTACGCATCACATCGGATGGGGAACGCTGCCTCGCTGCTAATGTGGCAACAAGGCAGATAGCAAGGCTGCGGCGGCTCCTGCAAAATGGCACACGGCAATGGGCCACTTGTAGCCCTGTAGTAGGCGCCAGGCAGGACGCTCAACTAATATGCGCATCCTCCGCAAATGGGCTAGCCACCCGCTCAACACCTGCCTGCGTTCACGTTTATTTTTTGATGGGGGCACAGTCCGATTCATCTCGCCATCTCGTAGAACAGCAGCGTGGCGTGGCTGGCCAGTACCTAAACATTGCAAGGAGTCAGGGGAAGGGAGGGGAAGGGAAGGGAGGGAGAGGGGAAGAGAGGGGGTATTCAGCTGTCCAAGAGAGAGAGAGGGAGAGAGAGAGTTGAGGGATTGGGGTGACATGACAGTACTGACGCGCAGATGATGAAGGCGTGCCAACCTCGGTCTCGCTGCTCTCCCACACTTTGGCGTCCGACGCGTGGCACCAGCAGCCAGGCGAGTCACCTGGCGGCAGAACAAAACAAGCACGAGATCACCGCCCGTGCAGCACTTTCATATTTTACATGATGTCCTGTAGTGTGCGGCCACACGTAAAGGCAAGCACGGGTGAAGCATTGGCAAGAATGGAGGTTGCTCGCGGCAGTGGATGATCGGGTGCTTGTACGGGTGGAGCGCCAGTGTGGAATAGACTATCAGAGTCGTAAAATCTACTGGAGTGCTGGTACTGTAGAGCGGTACCTTCGGCCTGGCACAACCGAAAGGTGGTGTAGTGGCCCGAGGATGGCCCGCCATGGTGCACCACGACAGCTTTGAGGCGGTACGTCTCGTGGCGTGAGGGGCTGGTTGGGCCCATGCGGGCGCAGCGTCCGCCGGGTACCTCATCCCCCTTGTCTGCGGTGGCTGATGCGGGGCTCGCTGCGCTGCTGGGCGCCTCCGCGCTGCTGCTCGGCGGGCGGAGGTTGCTGAGCCCCTGCAGGCGCATGACGCACAGCCTATAAATGTAAATTCAGGCAGAGCTGCTTCCAGGGCACATGCCCTCCCGCTGGGTTCGCCAACCCTAAAGGCATTGGCCCATTTCATGAGATGACAGCCCACCTAGGGCAGCTGCTAGTCCTACTTGCAAGCACGGACGGCGGCTGTCGTCTGGGGAGAAATCCCACGAGGCTTTGGCATCTTAAAACATACACCCTCGAACGAAGCATGTACGGTATAATAGGGCGCAGACCTGTATCGCATCGGATGAATGCCTGCGTGGTCGCTATTGACGCAAAGGGGTCCCGTCCCAAACTCACCGAACCGGCATTCGGGCCGCCAATTGAACGGCTTTTATTGACTGCATTCTTCTGTTGGCCATTGGGCAACAACTCATCGGCACTGGCGCGCGCTTCTAGCAGCAGCATGCCGGAAACAAACATGCGCATCGGACGCCCAATCGAACCAAACGGCCATTCCTGTGCCGTGATACTGCCGGCATGCCGGCTGCAGCTACAGCTACAGCTGCACACCATTTTCGTATCCATGACATGCCATGCAGGGCGGTCTCCCACACAGCATCCCTCCCGAAGGCAACCGGCAACGAGAATTGAAGGCTCTGGCTGATGGAATAGCGCCAGCCCGCGTTTACTTGCCTTACTGCAGTAGGGCGCCATGTCCAGGCTCAGCGGGAACGGGACATGGCCGTGCAGCTTGACCCGGTCCCCCGTGAGCAGGAAGTGCGCGCGCCGGAGCTCCAGGCACAGGACCTAAAAGGAGCGCAGCCGAGGGTGGCCGTCACTGGCTGAAGTGACGCTCGCAGGGTATAGGGTACCTGTTGCATCTGGTGCTATTTCCACACAATGCTGTAGCGAGCCAGCGGGCGCAGGGCCAATGCCAGGCGGCGGGGCCACTCACTGGCGGCAACCTGGCGAGCATGATGCGCTTGGCGGCGGGCTGCCGAGCACGGCGCCACGCCACTCCGCATTCCGCAGCGTGGCTCGCGCAGTCGCACTCGTCAACGCAGCCTGAATGCGCCCAGATGGCAAGCGCACACACACGGTGATGTCAGGAACAGCTACGCTACGAATAAGCGCGACCAGCAGAGTTTACGTGTTCACATGCTGCTCCCCCGTCTCAGCCGCATCCCCGCCCTCCCTCCCCAGCGAGAAGATGGGCGTGGTAAGAATAGCCAAGCGCGCCATCTTCTCAACAATACAGTCTACCAAGGTGGCAAGCAGACTCTATACCACAGCAAGCAGCCGTCACCATCGTCATGCCCGCACCTCCGCACGCCCGCAGCTTCTCGGCTGCGTTGTTTACATCCTCACTGCTGTGGCCACAAGCGGCCTCCAGTGCGACAATTGCCGCCCGGTGGCTGCAGGCGCTGCACTCCTGGGCGCTCACAGAGGGCAGGCAGATGTCGTAGCTCAGGGCAGTGGTGAGGCGGGCACCACAACAGCCGCCCCCCATTCTTCCTGTGCCCTTCTCCGGGCCGGCCTCTACGGCAGAGAGCCCAATGGCAATTCCTCTGGGCGCGACTTGCTACGCGGGGATGGTGGTGCTTGGTGGCGAGGGCGCTCACCACGCCGCTCAGCATCTCCGGCGCAATGGCGTCGTCCAGGCAGCGCTGCAGCGTGGCGCCGGGCGCGACTTGGGCGCCATGGCAGGGGAGCGTGAGGCGCAGCACGAGAAAGGGGTGGATCTGCGTCACGCTGCGGCGGCCGCAGCCGAGGCAGGTGAGCATCTGCGCCGTGAAGCCCTGCAACCGCGGGCGGCGGCGAGCAGCGGGTCCCCGGGGGTGGATGGGTGCGGAGCAGACCAGGCAGCGGAATCAGCGCTCGGTGCTGCCGGCTCCCTGCCGTTTCAATCGCTCTGTCAACCTTTCCGACAATTCCGTTTATGCTCTCGAGCATCAATAGATAGGCCTCGGGGTACAGTAATAGGTGCCGGCGCAGTAACAATAAGAATGCGGACTAGGACCTGCCGAATCTGTTAGACATCAAATGTAGACGGAACTATGAGCTCCGCAGGGAACCACACCGGTGTGCACAACTCCCAATTTCGGGCTTGTAGTATGGGTGCCCATAGGCGCGCCCCTGTGGTTCCACACCCGTAATACAACTATACACCATTAAGGATCCGCATCAAGGACGATGGGGTAAAGATCAAGAACCATGATACCTGGCGGTGCTACACATCAAGAATCGTGATACCTGGCAGTGATACCTGCCGGCTCCCTGCCGTTTCGATCGCTCTGTCAACCTTTCCGGCAATTCCGTTTATGTTCTCGAGCATCAATAGACAGGCCGAACGTACTCGGGGTGCCGGCTCAGTCACAATAACACTGCGGATGAGGACCTACTCAACTTGTTAGACGCCAAATGTAGATGGAGCTTTAAGCTGGTGCATCACACCGGTGTGCATAACTCCCAATTTGAGACTTGTAGTATGGGTGCCCATAGGTGCGTCCCTATGCATCCACACCCGTACTACAACTAGACACCATTAAGGGTCCGCGCAGTTGCTGCAGTGGACGTTTTCTATTTCCTTTTCGGGTGGTTTCCCGATCGCCTCTTGCAGCTAGCTCATGTAATTATACATTAAGGGTCCGCATCAAGGACGATAGGCTAAAGGTCAAGAACCATGATACCTGGCGGTGCTATACATCAAGAATCGTTATACATGGGTTGCTAACAATCATCAAGTATCATGACACGTGGGGTTGCTACACATCAAGTATCATGATAAGTCAGGTCCAAAGCTCGAGCCATCAGGTGGCGAATACAGTAATTTCGCGCGGCGTTGATATTGCATAGCATGGCACAGAAGGGACCTGGCAGCTTGCGCGCTACTGACGGTGGGCGCTTTGAAAGCTGTGCCATCCTCTTTACCGTCGGATATGCAGTGTCAACGACTATGTGTTGCAGACTTCGGGCTACAGCCGAGGCACGCGATGTTGATTCGTGATGATTCTTTATGCATCACGCTGACTTTGATTCGAAATCTACAGATGAAGTATCATGATATCTTAACGTGCAATGATCAAGTATCATGATATCTTTACGTACAATGATCAAGTATCATGATATCTTGGCGTGTAATGATAAAGTATCATGACAAGTCGTCTTTTGAAAATGAAGATCATGATGCGATCTTGCTTCGTCTGGTGCATCTGATCTTAATCTTTGATCGATACTTGATGCGGACCCTTAGACACCATCGTAACCTGGCCGAGGTCCAATTACCGGGCCGTAATCTCCGCGTGTCAAATTGTCACTGTAGACACCATCGAATGCGTCGGCTGTGTGATGCAGTTGTAGGCAGTGATTGTGCTACTGATTGTTGGAGGTCACCTGCCTTCATGGGCCACCCCGCGCAGCGACGCCATTCCCCCAGCAGCCGCGCCGTCCCATTGTGGTCCGCCTCATCTCCTAGCACGCATCCGGCGCCGCTGCGCAGCGCCGGCAGAGCCGTGGCGCCAAACCACGCCGCCGCCTGGTCCGCCAGCGCGTTGCACAGCGCCTCCAGCGCCTCGCCCGCGTCCTGCTGGCTGCCGTCGCGCAGGCCCGAGGCGCCCAAGCAGCGCAGGACCGCCTTGCTGGCACCGCTGAGGGGCACGCCGCCCGCGGCAGCCTCCTGCGGCGCCAGCTCCATCAGTGCCGCGAGCAGCGCGCCAGCCACGCCGCCCTGCGGCCCTGCGGACGCCCCCGTGCCGTCGCTGCTGCCATCGTGCAGCGCCTGCAGGTACGCCACGGCGGAGGGGCTGGATGCCAGCGCCTGCGGGGGGCATGGAGGATAGGCAGCAGGGCGGTGACGAGAAGGGGCCTGCGGCTCGGCTCAGCGCTGTCTAGCAGGGCGCAGGCAGGGGAAGAGGGGGGAGGTGCTGCCCACCTGCAGCACGCTGTTCAGGAAGCACAGGTTGCCGTTGTTGGCCAGGCCAGCCACGGTGGGCTTAGTGCGTCTGCTTTGGAGACACATGGGGCGGCAGTGAGGCTAGACAACATAGCAACAGAGGCGTCAAGAGCGCTTTCGTAAAAAAAAAGCCATGATGCCATCCCGTTCAGCGCGTCGCCCCCCCCCCCCCCCCCCCCTGCGCACGCGGATTCTCCGCCTATTCAATAAATAAGCAAATTAATAGCGAAGTTGTTGGTGTTGCAAATATCCATGATCTAAATACAATGATGAACAGTCCAACCACCGTGTTTGAATTGCCGCCTCGAGGTCTTCGACTTCTGCATATTGAGGCAAGCCGGTAGTATAGCTCAACTGTGCCCAATGCCACGCGATATCGATTGTGCGGTATGCGGGTATCCACCGTGGGCGGTGCCCCACGAGCGAGGGGTTTGTTCCGTTCCGGGTAAACAGTAACAACACAAGATTTGAACAACAATGAGTATGTTGTTTGTCAGCCTAGCGGTTTATAAGGATTATCCTTTGTATCAAATGAACGCATTACAGGTTAATCACAAACCTTTCGCTCAATGCGCCCCATCACGCGCTCAGCACCAACGCATGCCCCCCCCTCCCCCCCCCCCCCCCCCCCTCCCACACACACCGACTTGTTGCCCTGCTTTGTCTGCCCAATCGGCACACAAAGACACAGACACATACACAGACATAGACACACAGACACATGGATACACACGCAGCGCCCAGCAACCTGCACGTTTGGCTCTATCTCACTGGCATTCGCTGAAATTGCACGCACCTGTCTGGCGCCGGTGGGGCAGCGGGAGAGGATGCGCTGCTCCTGGATGTATAAAGTAGCAAGCAATAGGCTGCAGCGCCTGCCAGCACCGCGGTGCCGAGGCAGGCCAAGGCGGCGCTGGCGGGAAGGACGCGCTGGTGGGGCGCGCCGACAGCCATCACCGCCCTCAGCGGCGCCGCGATCGGCATCAGCGCTGGCACGTTCGTTTTGACGACCTCGACAACGCGGCACAGAGCTGCGACGCGGAACAGAGCTAGCTTGTTCCAGGTGACAGCATGCGCGTTGCCTTCCGGAAGGTTGTGGTCGTGCTCAATTACTTGTTCCCTCGGCTGGCCTGCCCGCACTGCGGTACAGCACGCGGTACCGGTACCCGCTGTAGGGACAAGCGACCACAGTTGTTCGTTCCGCTGCCGCTCACCCGACGATCAACGTCATCGCGTTCCGCTGGCAATGCGTGTTGTACTGGAAGTTGCCGAATGTAGAGCGACGAGGCCGAAGCATCCGCCGACGATGAGGTTAAAAATAAGCGAAATTAAGCACAAAATGTAGTAAAAGTAAAGTTCGCCCCGGGACATCGGCCGAAGCCGCCCCAGCACTTGACCTCGTGCGCCAACTGCAGTCGTAGGTCTGGCATAGCCCATAGACCATTGCCTCATTCGAACCCCGAAGGGCTAATGCATCAACCGAGTTAACCCGGGACACGCCGGGCCGATATTGCCGAAATACGTCGGCCAGGAATCGAACCCGGTACCTCTCGCACACGAGACGACCGCTCTACCGAGCGGACAAGGGATGTACCACAAAATATAGTGTTTGCCAGTGTTCTCCGAGAGTGGCAATAAATGTCGAATGTGTCTGAATTATAATCAAGAAAACGACCACGTAGTCGCTGTTTCTGGCATAAAGATCGCTCGAGCTAAATTCAATAGTGACTCAGGCACACCTGGCCCTCACAGGGCTAGCTGCCCGCGACTACGCACTATTCACTTGGACCATCACAACTTGATTTGTTGTTTTAGCTGCCTTTTCTCCCTTAGAAAGGAGCGGGGGACCGGGGGCCGGGGGGGGGGGGGGGGGGGGGGACCAGATATCGGCAAAACAAGATGCCGAATCCCACAGTACTTAATACTGTATTGGAGAAGTCGTAGCGACGCGTACGGCCGCGCCTGTGCCCCATGTTTGCATGCGCGCTATCCTTGCTTGGCGGCGACACGTCGGTTTAAGAGGCAGCTCCATTCGACACACCGCCCACCGCAAAACCCTGGCCTTGGGCCGCCATTGGGCGTCACAACACCCACTCTCACAGCAGCCAACCCCACCAGCAAAACTGACTGATGGCGCTCTGTCACTATGCATTAGCGTCACTATGAGCGTCAGCATCGACAACGTGCAGTTGTTCAAGCCGTCGTGAAGAAAGGCGACGGACTTCGACCGGACGGCGACATGCTCGGAGGTTAGGTTGGCAGTCATGCGTTGTCTTGCCCCTGCCTCATCCCTCCTACCGCTTCACGATGCCGCTGGTGTCGCCATGAGCGTCCCAAAGAACACCGCCGATCACTGCGCAAGATTGCACTGCGTTAAACAACGATACCCTCTCCGACGCGTTGGAAACGCTTGATGTGGCTTTCCTCAACTTTACGGCTAGTACCCCTCCGGTAGAGGCGCGCTCAACGCCGCTGAACCCTTTGATGCGTATGATGACGGTGGCCACATCTAGCAGCCGCCACCTACCCACGCCGGTGACCACGGCGTACCAGTACCGGGGTATCTCGCGCGAACTATTTATGTACGAGAATCCTTTACACGGGCAGCGGTCGGCGCGTCGAGCACACAACAAACTCCCTCACCCACCCCGAGCTGCACATAGCGCGCTCGCCGCCAGTGTTGTTGGAATCTGCCCGATACCCTAGCACCGGCCGATACCCTAGCACCGGCCGGGCACATGTCTAGCGCGCCTTTGCGCGCGCGTGCCTGTCTCCCGGCCCGCCGGGCGCTCTGCTTTCACTCTCTTCCTGTCCACAGTCTCCGCAGCTCGAGCCCGGCTCGCTGCTCCCACTGTAAGATGCTCCGAGCACTTCCACTCACCATCACCTCCGCGGTTGAGCCGTTTAGGTTATGGGCCCTCACACGTCACGTGGGCGCGAGCGGGGTACAGGGAGAAGTCCGTGCGTTCGGCGCACGTCCGGAGTCGTTCGAAAAACGGCCGAGGCGGCTGCCACAAGGGCGCCGAAAACTAGCCCACAAGGGGCGAGGGATGCACGCTGAGCCTCCGGGGCCAGTACACAACCCTCCCGACACCGTATCGAGGTTCCGCCTACCGGCCCGAGAGAGCCAGCCTCCGGGGCTGCGCTCAACATACCGTATCGGGGTTCCGCCTACCGGCCCGAGAGAGCCAGCCTCCGGGGCTGCGCTAAGCAGACAAGTCCCCGGGATTTTGTCGAACCACTGCTGTACTTAGCTTGAAGACTTAAACCTCAAAAATAGAATTCGAAAACACGCCTTGCGTCGAGCCAGGCCGTCACACGTCGTGGTTCCACTAGGAATACCGGAGGCATACGGCGAAACGACCGGCGAGCCCGCTGGTGGCTTTTGCTTACTGGAAGGACCGCCGGACGATCGTCGCGGAGCTGCTGTGCGGACCCTTGGACCCCGGACAGCGATAACACAGTGGCGCGTTTCAGCGGAGGGCGTCCTTTACAAGCCATCCAAGATCGTCGCAGCGAGAACCACACGCGAACCGCCCAGGCGCCTACCTACCCAGGTCCCGCCTATCACGTCCTGCCTACCACCTTCGACGGAGTGAACGACCAATGTGGTGCTGCTGTCCACTCGCTGACCGCGCGTATGGGGCTAGCAACTGCGAGGCAGCACTGCTACTGGGTGCCAGCAGCTCAGCTACGAGCAGCCGCCCGCCCTGTGCTCCCCCGCCTCCGCGTTGGCTACCAGCAGCTCGTGCTCAGCAGCCCCGCCGCTCGCGGAGAGGCTGCCAGAAGCATCTTGCGCAGCGCATTTCCCGGCATCGCACAGGGCATAAGGATGACGCCCTCGCGGCCTCATCACCAGCCAGCTCCGGCTCACCAGCTCCGCAGTGGGGCGACAGTTCAGCATGGAGCAGTGCACGCGGAAGCGCGTCTCCCGGAAGCTACCAAGAATGTATAGAGTATTCGCTATTAATTACTGCTGCTATTCAGTACTGTATTAGCGACAGATTCCGAATATTGTTCCAATTGCACACAGCGGTCAAACAGAGATGACTCCCGTGTACAATTGAGGGGGGCTGTTGGAATCTGCCCGATACCCTAGCACCGGCCGATACCCTAGCACCGGCCGGGCACATGTCCCGCGCGCCTTTGCGCGCGCGTGCCTGTCTCCCGGCCCGCCGGGCGCTCTGCTTTCACTCTCTTCCTGTCAACAGTCCCCGCAGCTCGAGCCCGGCTCGCTGCTCCCACTGTAAGATGCTCCGAGCACTTCCAGTTATAGCCTAAACGGCTCAACCGCGGAGGGGATGGTGAGTGGAAGTGCTCGGAGCATCTTACAGTGGGAGCAGCGAGCCGGGCTCGAGCTGCGGGGACTGTGGACATGAAGAGAGTGAAAGCAGATAGAGCGCCCGGCGGGCCGGGAGAAAGGCACGCGCGCGCAAAGGCGCGCGGGACATGTGCCCGGCCGGTGCTAGGCTACCGGCCGGTGCTAGGGTATCGGGCAGATTCCAACAAGTGTGCGCGGCCATTGTGCGTCACGCCCCCGGACTTGAGCACGAATCGTATCCCCTGGGTACACATAATAACTAGCGGCGGCGACCGGTCGGGCAGGTGGTGTCCACTGTGGTCAACACCGGCTGCGCACTCGGCCGCACCAGGTACGGATACCGCCCTTTTTTACCCCACTCACTCACTGCAGCCCACCCACGCCAAACAGAATCGGAGACATCTCCGCACCGGTCCCACCCGACACGGACCCGATATCGCTAGAGGGAGGGGAGGCTGAGGTCGTTACCGTGACGGAATTTTGAGTTTCTTCGATGTTCTCTCGCGTTGTCCGTTGATGCCACATGAGGTAGGAGGCTGAAACCCGTCGCGCCGACGCAACGCCCCAACGGTGTGGCGCAGCGCGAGAAATGCGTTCGGTTCGTTCTGGCCATTTCGGCCAGCTAGCCCGCCGCCTCCGAATTCTGCCGGCAGTGTGGCAAGTCCACCATAATAGACGGACTGGCAGTAGTAGGCGAGGAGGCGCTGGTCTCGGCGGTGACCGAGGCGATGTACGACCGCTTGAGCCGCCACTACATGCAGGGAGGCTTGATGCCCGCGACGGCCACCTTTCGCGGCGTGCCAGCGGACTTCCTTGTCTCGTTCTGCGAGGCACGACCGGACATGTGGCACAAGGTCCGAGTCACAGCCCGCGGCGGGAGCAAGAAGGTCAGATACATTACCACATGTTGCAAGGAAGTCAAGTCGGTCGCCGTCTTCCACGACGTGCACGACGGGCCGTTGAAGGCTCGCAATTGCATGCGGCATGCGAAGAAGGCACCGGCTGAGGCACGCGCGTGGAGCTGCGCACTTGAAGAAGGGGGCGCACGGTGTGGTCAGGATGACCGACAGGGGGGACATCGTGTCCAAGTTGCACCCTCTGTCCCTAGAAGTGAAGGAGGAGCCATTCCGGGGCTAGGGCAGCAAGCTGAAGGTGGTGAAGGGGACTGTGTACTTTCACACCGGAGTGGCAGCGAAGGAGGACGCCGATTTGCAACTGGCAATTGGCTACTCAGTGGACCCAAACGATCCAAATGCATGGCCCTTCCTCACTATCTTTGATGATCGCAAAGCATACTCAATGCGCGGGCTGCCTGCGCTATTGTGCGAGGCGCCTTTCATGCACATGGTGGGCCCGATGAACGACAGCGATGCTCTGCGCTATGTGTTGGGCTGGGATTGCAGCGCACCCATCCCGCCACCGCTTCCCGTACAGATGGGTGGCTATGTATTCCGGTGGGAGGAGCCGCCGGGCGAGAGCGAGGCAGACAAGCTGGAACGGGAGGTGTTCTGGATTGTGCTCTCAAAGCGTGCACGTGAGTGTGTGAGCGCGCTCGGAAGGTGCGCGCTAAGGAGCGGCAGGAGCTCATGGGGCGAGAGTCAGCGGGCACCTCAGACAGCACCCGCGAATAATGCGAGCATTCAACGCCTAACAACCCACATTGGCGTTGTCCTGAAAGCTACGACAGCATTGACAGCTGGGATGCGGCAAGCTGCGGGCCAGATCTGAAGAAGTTCTACATGCAGAGGAGGGCGGAGCGCGAAGCAGTGATGGAGGCGAAAGGCGAGGCGGGCGGCGGCATCGGTGACGCGGGGCTGAGGGCGGGGGTGAGCCGAGCACCCGTTATTACATGGTTGTCTATGGCAAATCCAGTAAGGGCGAGAAGGGGGAGGGGAAGCGACACGCTTTCTAGCTGTAATTATTGCATTCACATCTTCCTTCGCTTCGCCGCTTTCTCTGCCATCTCTGCCTTCACGGCATCTGCCTTCGCCTCGTGTAGGTGGAGCGGTACACGATGGGATGTTTCGTGCATGTCACGGTGGTGCGCCATCGAGGTGCTGCGCTTCATGACCTGGCTAGTCTTGGGAGCGTCATCTTGCCGGACTTGAGTAGGCGCCGGGGCTGGTGGTTGCTGCCCTTGCGGGAGCCCTCCTTGATCTCCCTGTTGCAATGCTCCATGCACTGAGCGCTCAGCGCGCCAAGGTTGCCATGCAGTTCCATCCATCGGAGGATGTGCCGCCATGCGACTTCATGCATGTACGGAGTGTTGTCCTTTGCTGTCGCGATACAACGTCTAGTTTGCTGCATCCACTCGCTCAGACTGAGTTGCTCTTGGAACCTGCTATCTCTAACCACAGTGGGGAACACGAAGTGTTATCACAACTCAAGGTATCGGCCATCCTCCTATGTTTCCTAGCCCCTCCTCCTTCCAATGGGCTATAGCTAAGACAACAGCGCCCCCCTGCTATCCCTACCTAAGTCAGACCCATCATATCCAGAGCTCAGCAGGCACGCTAAGGCAGCCAGAGGCGTCCCGCCTGCTGCTATATTGAGGTGTGATGGGGGAGGGGAGCTAACCGGAATAGCTGCATGGTGCTCAGTATTTACGTACCGCTGAGCCGGCTAGCTTGGTGAGATGGGGGCTACAATGCCCTCCATCTCTAATATTTTTGGCACACCATACTGCGTTTAATGGCATGATGACTTCGTCTCGTGCATGTACCAAGCCTGCGGGTCGGGCGATACACTGTCTGTAATACTTGCGGGGAAAGTGCTGGTAAAGTCGAAAACATGCATCCGGGCGTATCGGCTAGAAACGTCCGTAGTTCTTGGGTTGAGGCGGTGATAGTCGCGGGCGTGCGTCCGGCTTGGGGTTGGGTGCCTTGCCGGCGGAGAGTATCTGTAGACGGCCCACCTGCAGCTGCAAGGGGGTCGTCCGGCGCGGGGGGCGACGGGGGCGGCGAGCCTCTGCCGCGAGCTGGGCCAGGCGGGACGCCTGGGCTGGTGTGCTGGTTGTGGAGGATTGCTCGAGGGGGGCGGTGGCCTCCGAGGTCTCTCCTGTCGCGGTGGGGGCTTGGGTTGCGGCCGGTGGAGCCGGCTCTGGGTGCGGGGTTGGATCGACGCTTTGTCGCCGGCTGATCGACTTCCGGTGGCGAGTCGTTGCCGTCCATCTCCGTGTCTTGAGGGGCTGCCGCGGCCGGGGTGTTGGCCGCTTGTAGCTGGCTAGTTGGTGGTGGCGGGAGCTCCGGGGGGGACTGGCCGTGGTGCATCGCCGACTGGTCGGTTGTAGTCGGCGCCGGTTGGTGAGTAGTCGCCATCCTCTCCCGCCCATGTAGGTGCATGGTACTGGCTGCGACGAGTTTCGCGTCGAATCCCGTGTTAGTGGCGAGTCCGGCTGTGCTCACCCTTGCCGGAGCGGCGGCATCCGGTATAAGGGCGCGTCGGGTCACCGCCCGGAGGTCGTGAGTTGATGTGTATACCCCGAGCTTGGGGGCCGAGGGTACGGACCGGGTTCAGAAACATACGGCTGCGGCGCAGGTCGACCTCCGTCGCACGGTTGCGGGTCGCTAGATTGCTGAATAACATGGCGAATTGTGTGGCACAGTCGGTACCAAGGGGAAGATCGATTGGGGGCTGGCGGGACTGGCGGCTCAAAACGCGGAGGAGACGGCGGACAGCAGGTGGGAGTCGGGTGCCTTTGAATTTTTCGCGGCAATGGTTGTTGGGATCTTGGGGGGTTGGGCTCTGCCGCTGCGCGGCGCATCGATAGTGGCGCCGATCGCGGCCTCTTGTTGCTCCTCGGGTATGTTAATGTCCATGTTGGCTGTAGTGATAGTCTCCTGTGGAGCTTGCTCTTCACGCCTCTGTGGGCGCTGGCCGGCAGTTGGCCTGGGGCGGGCAGCAAGTGGAAGTATGGTGCCTGCGACTTTTTTGCGGCGATGGCTGTTCGGCTCTTGAGAGGTTTGGTCATGCCGTCGCGCGGCGCATCGATAGGGGCGCCGACCGCGGCCTTCTATTGCTCCTGAGGTATGGTGATGTCCATGATGGTTGTAGTGATGGTCTCCTGTGGAGCCTGCTCTTCACGCCTCTGTGGGCGCTGGCCGGCAGTTGGCCTGGTGGTGGGTCGTCCGGTCGTCGCGGGCTGTCCACCGTTTCACAGAAGTACACTATCATCACCAGTAGAGCCGCGCCGGCTCGCCCGGATTTAGTACATACGCAGTACTTCGCCCGGTGTTAAGGGCCGGCGGGTAAGTGAGAAGTGTCGTCGGGCATGGGGTGCTGCGATAGGTATGCTGCTGGTACCGCGCCACCGCCGTCGCCATGCCGCCGCGTACGCCCACACACTTATTTTCCACCGACCCACACCGCCGCCTCCCGAGCGCCCCACACGCCGCCTCGCCCGCCCGTGCTGGCTTGGCGCGCATTAACCCGTACATGTCACGTACGAGGTCCACAAGGGTTTGGGGAAGCCTTGAGGTCGTGTGGTAGCCAAACACCGCTGATAGGTGGTGTGGTGTTACAAGTACGTACAAAAAGCGCGTTCTTCGCGTTTCAGGAATGCCGCGTACTCCGATAGTTTGTCGAGGAAGAAGAGACACTTCCAACAATATAGTCGCTATATGGTAGACTGGCTTGGGTCTAAGGAAACCGGGTGGACGTCCGATACAACGAAGAAGGTATAACGCAAATTCATGCCGCATGCGCACCTCGCAATGTCCATGTGCAACTCACCTGAGATTTACTGAGAATGACAAAAAGAACGGCGGGGTATGATGCCTCTATGTGTGCTTAATGTGCTGGCACATATCATAAGCCCGGCATTACAGACGAGGCCTTGACCATGTAGTAAAGAATTGTGTTGCATGTCTGCACTGTGTGCATAGGCAGGGGAGCCATGCGGCTCGTACGGGTGCGCGGCAATGTCGGAGCAGAGAGGCAGGCGTAGCAAAGCAAGGAGGCCATGTGCGCAGAGAGGGCAGCCACAAGCTCAGCACGCAGCAGTCAGCAACTTACAGGTCAACAACAACCAACAGGCGAGTAGGCGCGGCGCACCAGGGCACCCGTCGCGCGCCACACAGCTAAGCGCAACGTCAAAGAGCATCTGCGAGATTGACTGAGTCGCATGCATCCATCATTAGACAGCCATAGTATGGTAGGCTTTGGCCGGGAGGGCAAGGGGTTAACACTTTCAGATTGTAATAATGTGGTTTTTCTTCATAATTATCCTCTTGTGCATGTAATGCCTGAGGCAATAGCTTGCCGGCCAATGTGTGCTTCCATGACATCACCAACAATGATATAACCGCCCAATTGCATCTTTTGCAGTGCTTTTGACAATACTTTGTAGAACTTGTGGATGCAGCACGAGGGAAAAAAGGGGCGCTTGAAAAAGGGGGGGAGGGCACCGCCTAAATCGACAAACCAAGTTGTGATGGCCTTAATGGACCCGATGTGCGGGTTCGTACCGCCGGGCCGTAAGACAGCTGGCCTTTCGAGCATGAGAGACTACTACAGGGAAGCTAGCTCAGTAGCGGGAATATACCGTAGTAAGAAATTTGATTACATGAGCTGGACGCAACATTCAAAAAATCCACACAGAAATCCAGAAGGAAATCCAGAAGGAAATCCAGCTACGGGCCAACAGAGGCGGGAACCGCCATGGTAGCCTCCGACCAGGCATCGCCACCAGCCAGCCGCCGCTCCACGCAGTAGGGACGCTCTTCCCAGCACACAATCCCGGGCCACTCCAATAGCGGGACTAGGCCGAATGTAATGTGAAGGCGCCGATAGGAAAGGAGCTTCGAAGTTGAGGTCTCGCAGCAAGGAGCGGAAGTGGGGGGGGTCCAACCCAGAACGGGGCGCCACGGGCGTGCAACAGACGCAGGCCACCCAACGCCAGATGCGCCGCCAGCTCGGTCGCGTCCTTTTCCGCCAAACGTAGAACGCCTTCCCCAGCACAACATCCCGGGCCACTCCAATAGCGGCACTAGGCCGAATGTAATGTGGAGGCGCCAACAGGACAGGAAGTGAGAAAGTGCTCAACGAGTAGGGAATGCAGAGCCGACCGGGCCAGCAACGACGTGAGCGCCGGTGTCCAGCGCGCTTTGTTCCGCCCAGCGCCAGATCCGCCGCCAGCTCGGTCGCGTCCCCTTCCGCCGAACGTAGAACTCCTTTCCCAGCACAACATCCCGCGCCACTCCAATAGCGGCACTAGGCCGAATGTAATGTGGAGGCGCCGACAGGATAGGAAGGGAGAGGGTGCTCAAAGAACAGCGAACATGGACTTGACCGGACCAGCAACGACGTAAGACGCCGGTGTCCAGCGCACGTTGTTCCGCCCAACGCCAGATCCGCTGCCAGCTCGGTCGCGTCCCCTTCCGCCGAACGTAGAACTCCTTTCCCGGCACAACATCCCGGGCCACTCCAATAGCGGCACTAGGCCGAATGTAATGTGGAGGCGCCGGCAGGATAGGAAGGGAGAGGGTGCTCAAAGAACAGCGAACAGGGACTTGACCGGACCAGCAACGACGTAAGACGCCGGTGTCCCGCTCACACTGCTCCTCCGCGGCAGTGGCAGCACGGGCGGGGCCAAGGCTACCAAGACGCCACCCGTGCACTATCCCCGCCCCCATCCCCAGCCGGGGGTGGAGGCGGAGGAAGGGCCCGCGATTCCGAGGGCCGAGGACGGTCGTCGGGCCCGCCCACGCGGCGGTGGGTGGGTGGACCAAAAAGATAAATTCAGTAGTCAATTTCAGGTAGTAAGAAATTTCAATGTCAATTTCAATAAGGCACGGCTGCTCTTGACACGTCACCAAATGTTGCAAATCTTATGGACCTGCCGAGGAAGTCGTCCGTGTGTCCGCCAACATCGGGATGGTCGCGCCGGTTGTTGGCCTATAAAGCGGCAATCGTCTGCGCAGCAACCGCGTCATCAGCAGCAGGGAACGATGAATATACTCGTACGGAACGGGACGGTGACGAGACCGCTGCGATGCTCAGTGCCCCCTCCAAGCTCCACGCGGAAGGGTGCCCGCTGAGCCGGTCACCGGCTGCCGTCTGCTGCTGTACACCGCCGATAACTCGACTCTGAGCGAGGACGCTTGCCATGTCCTCGTGCGACGTCGGCGGGGCGTTCGATAACCACTTGCCCCAGGGTGCCCCTCCAGGCACTCCGGCGCATAGCACTGCCGCGGCGGGTATCGGCGACGTGGAAGAGGACAAGAAGCCAGCTGAGCCTGCGGAGAGCGCCGATGACCTGGGGATGGCCTGGTTCTCTGCGCTCAGCGACGAGCTCAAGACGTCATGCCTTATGAAGATGCCCGTGTCTCAGGTGCGCCCACTTGGGAGCCCCCCCCCCCCCCCCCGCAGCCCGTTCACTCGGCGCCCACTTCGAGATGCCCGTGCGCAATCCGCGCCGCTTTTGCCTCTTGCTGCCACGTGCATCCGCGAACAGCATTCATGTACACCGGAATCGTCATCGCGGACTGCTTTGAGCGTCGAGCATTCATAAGTCTCTGGGTCGAGACAACAGACAGTCACCCCGATGCCCAATAACTGCTGAATAACTTATCATGGCTCCTATATCGTCCCGTGTGTCACGACGACGTGCGTTTGACAATGTTTTAATCCCCCCCCCCCCCCCCCCTTCCCCTGCCTGATTGATTCTTGTTGATTTGTAGAATAGTCCAAGCTGCGCATGATGTGCATGCATGCGGACAGCCTCTCACTGCGCCATGGTGCCACACCTGTGGTCCATAGCCACTCTGGCTGAATGTATACTTCCCGGTGCCCGGTTGCCACCCTGCATGCAGGTGGCATCGTTCGCCCAAGTGTCACGGGCGTGTGAGTCCTTGGTGGCAGAGGATCAGCTGTGGCGTGGCCTGGTAGCACGCGACTTTGAACCAGCAGCTCATGCACCCTCTGCTGCCCCTATCATGGTGCGCCCCGCCACCCTCCTGCCTGCTGCTTTTGCCCACCACTTGCTTCACGCCTCCCCTGATACCTTGTTACTGTCCGATGTCGCCAGTATCCCTGTGCGGCCAACTTCCTAGTAGCCCCCACCCTGGACGGCTCGCATCCTAGCTGGTATTCTTAGGGGAACTACAACATGGTTGGAAAACGGGGTAGAAGTCCCCCCCCCCCCCCCCCCCCCAAAAAAAAAAAAAAACACACACACACACACACTGGGACCCGCTCCCCCAACACACACCTCTCTTGCCCCTCATTCCGCACTCCTGCTCTCGCTTTGCAGGGGCAATCCTGGCGAAAGCAGTATAGGAGGAAGCATATGCTGCGCGGTCTCCATGCCGTGGAGTGGGAGCCGTTGCCAGCAGGGAGTAGCAAGAGCCGGTAACCCCCTGCCTCCCCCCCCCATTAGCACGCCCACCTCCTTGCCCAGCAGGACAGCACTGTTACACATAGCCCCCTTGCAATGATATAACGACATGCCAGTGGCCCTGAACATCATCCTGCCCATCACCCACCTGAGTATGGACCCTGTCGTTGGCGTGCAGCCCTTGTGCCCGCGAGGGCCACTCCTTTGCACCGCACCGTGGTGGAGCAGTCCTCTTTGGCGGCTGGGGCGGCGCCATTCGCAACGACGTGTACCGCTTGGACTGCGCAGAGCTTGAGCGCAGCGTGAGACCCCCCCCCCCCCCCTCCCCGACCCGTTTTCCCTCCTCACTTGTCCTCTTAGTAGCAGATGAACAGTTTTTGTAAGATACCCACTCAATGTGGTGGGAGATCATAGAATGTATGAAGCTTCTGCTCGAAGAATGACTGTACGAGCGCGTAGGTGGCAATTTATGAAAAACGGCGGTGCCTGGCCGTGTTTTGCCAACCTTCTAGCGTCTTTTCTATTTCTATCTATTCTGCTATTCTTCTACTGTCTTCTCATTACCGATATCAAGTTCCATGGTAATAGACGTTTGATAAGTGATAGTAAGGACTACGTAATTACACAGGTAGTCAATTGCTGCTACTCGTACTGGTTCCCCGCAGGTGTCATCCCTATCAGGCGTCGAAAAATGGTAGAAGTCGTTGCCATCAGTATGATTAATGTAATCTTATCGCTACTGTGCATCGGTACATATTCCTGTATCACTATCTATCTCAAACAATGCACATATACTTTTCCTGAATGAATGGGCAATACAAACTCAAAACAGTGCCCTTAGTGCTTTCCGAAATTTCATCGCAATATGACTGAGACGTATCTGTCAGTTTTCTTTCAAAATCCTCCAAACTATCAACACATCACATATTTCTATTATATTCTATTCTTATTGCCCAATTTCTACCCTACTACACTGGTTAGTTATACCCGCCACAGAAACTCCGGCCCGATGCCGGTGATTCTTGCTCTGCAGCTGCAGCCGGGTTGTGTTTGATGGTTGTCGGCATGCCTGTGCAGGGTGAGGTGATGTGGAGGTCCATCAATGCAAGGCGGGGCGGCGACGTGCCCCACGTGCGCTACGGGCACAGCCTCACTGCCTGCGGCGACCTGCTGGTGGCGTTTGGCGGCATGATCAGCGGCGGCTACCGCAACGACCTGGACGACGTGGCGGTGCTGCGCCCCCGGCCTGAGGATGACGAGCTGCAGCCACCTGGCGGCGGGGGCATGCAGTTCTTCCAGCCGGTGTGTGAGGGGCCGGCGCCATGCGCACGTGGATACCACTCCGCGTGCGCCTCGCCTGACGGCACCAAGGTCCGCCTCCCCGCTGGGCGCCCGCCGCTCAGTTATGGGGATGACATGCTTGCCAATCATATATGTTCACACCTTCATTAGGACACCCATATAAGCTTGCATTTCACACCACCCAGGCTTCTACTTTTCTAGCTCACCCTCTTATCTCTCCCCAAGCTGGCACCCTGAACATGGCGCGCCCATCGTTCTCGCTGTTCCATGGTACACAAGCAACCCATCTGAGAAAATTCCGGTGCTGCCCCGCTCCTGCGCAGCTCTACATCTTCGGCGGCATCTCCCACGGCCGAGGCTGCAACGAGCTCGCTGTCCTTGATGTCACCACCTGGACGTGGACGCTGCCTGCCACGCACGGGGAGCTGCCGAGCCCGCGCTTTGGTTCTGCCATGGCGGTGCGCCACACCTCCGCAACCCCATGCCGACACATTCACATGCACATGCACATGTACAGTACAGCACATATACAATACATACAAAACATACAATACATATTGTAACATGTCCCTCACTCTGACCTCGCTGAGAATGTACCGTACAGAAGTAACGGTCCGCGGATGAGAAAATGTTTTTGACCCCTTGCGAAGAGGGAAAACTAGTAGTCGGAATAGAGCACGAATACAGCAAGCATATTCCGACTCGAAGATGCAAAACAAATTCATTTTTTGTTTGGCCCCGCGGACCGTACTTAATTGTACAGTATGCTGGTGTATACGCACGGGCGCATATAATGTGAACATGTGGCAGCTTTTGTAGATACGGCAGGAACCATCCTTGACCACATGGGTCTACAAGATGCTGAGTATGCGTCACCCTGAGGGGGGGGGGGGTCCTTGAAGAAACCGGCAGCATGAGCAATTTGTTCATACCGTGTGCTGCTGCCCACCAGGTTTACAACAACCAGCTTTGGGTGGTTGGCGGCGGGCGGGGTGGCGACTTGCTGCGCAGTGGACCAGACGTGCACGATGTGCATTGCCTGGACCTGGCATCTCTCACGTGGAGCAAGCCCGCATTGCAAGGGGCGCCGCCCTCACCGGAATGCACAGGTGTGGTCCAGGAGGGTACTGAGCAGCATGCGCCTTCGCCCTCGCCCTCACGCCAGCCGCGGCGCCCACGCTGAGCACAGCCGCTGCTGTTTTTTGTGTATATTGGCAGGCAGAGAATGCGGATTTGTGCTCGTCGGCAGCAAACTGCTCCTGTTTGGCGGCTCCCTCGACTTTCACAACAAGCTGAGCTACATAGACCTGGAGGAGCGCAGGCATGTCACCCCCCCACGGCGCATCTCCCCTTGGGCCAAACAATCATATTTGTGACTGTCCTTCCTGTGTGACAACTCATCATGGTGACAGGCTGTATGATCTGGGACACTCTATGCACATGCCTGTTGCTGCTTGGCCATGGATGGGAAATTTGATTGGATGAAATCGCCGCGTGCGCGCAACGCCTCTGGTATGGCAGCTTGTTGAGTCCTGGCCCCGGTCGTGGGCTGCAGGTGGGGCGCGCCGCGCTTGCTCAGCCGCCCCCCAAGTGGCCGCATCACAGGCCGCATGGCGCTGGTGGGTGACAGCGTGTATATGTTCGGCGGTTGGGACCCGGTGCGCGGAGAGCTTGGGGACCTTTACCGGCTGCACCTTGTGGCATCGGACGAGGCTCTTGACAGAGCTGCAAAGGCGCAGGTCAGCCCCCCCCCCCCCCCCCCCCCACACACCACCACCACCCCACACACCTGCCACGTTTACTCAGGCTGTTCATAAAGGCACTAAGCTCACTCTGTTTTTGATGTGTTGCTCTTGGCCAGCAGAATCAGAGCCCCATGATGGCAGATGAGGAAGAGGATGAGGAACTGAGGCTGCGGAGCATGAAGCGGGAGTACCAACGGTACACACTGACTAGAGCCCCCCTCCGCTTGAGGTTATTCCACCAGGCAGCAGTGCCGCGAGGAGGCCTCACCTCAACTTGTGAAACATACCACCCTCCCTGCCATTTTGCTGGGATGGGCTGCCGACCATTGCGCGTTCCTGTGCCGGTGAATGCTGCTTCACCCCATCGCCGCTGCTTTGCAACAGAATCGTACAGCAATTGGTGTTTGCGCTTATGACTGGCTCCCGGGAGCACGTGGATGAGCTTCAGGAGCAGTTGGAACAAACCAGTGAAGCCATACGAGTAAATACCCCACCCCCCCCGCCCCTACTTCCACCCGGCACTCAAACAGGGAGCGTCCACACAGTGTGCTTCTGCCAGCAACATGGCAGCAATATTTGCTGAGGATGTTGTCTCTTGTGCCTAGGTGCTCGTGCTGAAGTTGGGTGTGGGTGCATCAGACTCTGATGGAGAGGCGGGCTCCGCTGAGGACGGCAGCGACTGGGAGCCCACCGACGACGACAGCGAGGACGGCGGAGAAGGTGCAGTGGGCGATGACAGCTCCAGTGAGGCTGGTGACCTCAGCGGTGGCGATGACAGTGCGAGCGCCGGTGGCGCTGATGCTGTGGATGATCCGGTGAGTCTGACAACACCATGGAAGCTTTTTCATTGTCGCCATCACACTCACACACACCCACTCGCTCTTTCAAGCATGTCTATTCACACGCAAGCACTCGCAGCCGGGATGGTTTACCAGAGCACCTTTTCCCATGCATAAAGTACAGGCATGTACTAGCATGATGGGCTGACACCCCACCTGCCTATTGAAACCCCGGTCAACAGGATAGCGAGGACAATTCTGCGCCCGAAAACATGGGCTGATTGACGTCGGCCTTGACAGAATGACTGCTGCACAGCTATCTAGACAGTACTCAATCACAGACAATCACTGCGCTGTGGCTGGATAAAAAAATCATCTGCCAACCATTTCCATGTGCATACTGGTAAGGTGGCTTCTTCGCTTGTCATCGGGTGCTGGGCGCCCACACGCACCTACTGGATGATGGCTGGGCGACAGGGTGAGGGCATGCTGGAGAACCAACATACCAGAAATGCATTGGCATTCTCGCGCACCGCACATGCTCTATTCCGTCAACTGCAAACGATGCTGCGTGGTGCTGTGCCTGTGCTGCACTTTTTCTGCAGCAAAGAGGTGTAAACAAAACTACAGAGCCAGCACTGAACTACGAAAATATTGCCATCATGACAGAAGAAAGCTTTGCCGTGCTTTGCTCTCAATGATGCGTTGTCGGCTTGTTGCGTTCCACAGTTGGGAAATACTGCTTATGCGTCGAATGATGTGTCAGGCACAACAAGCGTACAAAAAGCAGAACCGGGAAGCACTATATGTACTGATGATAATCCCTATTTATATTTCCCACCAGGCCACAAAAGAAGCCTGGTGGCGCGTTTAATTGCTTTCCTTAATTACTATTTCGTAATGGTACCTAGCTTGGCTGACGATTTATCAGCACTCTCGACTACAGCTTTTCCAACTACGGATGATAGAGCGACATCGCGACACCACGGAATCGCGATTTAGCGACACATAGACAAAGGTCAAAAGAATCGCCATTTCGCGACACATCGACGAAGGTCAACCAGCAGTCGATAGATGCCCGTCTGCTTGATGCTTTACAAACGATGCTGCTGCCGAGTCGCGGAGCCGAGCCACAGACTACTGTCGTTCGAGAGCTTCTCTCCCTCTGACGCTAGGAGTAAGGATTACAAGAAGTATTCCGGCTGCGGGTAGGATATTACGATTTCGGTGCTGGGGCGGCTTCGGCCGATGTCCCGGCGCAAACTTTACTTTACTTTACTTTATTACGATTTCGGCGGTATATCCGGTGCCGCACGGTACCCGTACGGTTAGGTACCCGTAAATATCACACTGGGAATAAATCGTCATCCGCCATTCGCGCGCGATGCAAGGTCCGGAATCCGACGTGCCCAGCTAGCTCGTGTGCGCAGATTTAATTCCATTGAGTCGATCTTGCCCGCGCGATGAACACTTGTATTGTGGATAATGACCGTCGATCAGATCCCTCCTCGCTTTTTGTCGAACAGAAAGCCGTACCGGGACAATCCATAGCTGCCACGTTGGCGACTGCTAGCGTTATCATTGGCGGGTTTCTTATCTCGATCTATTCGATCTGGCATTGCACTTCTTCCCGGTGATGCGAAATTTCGCCCCACAAAGGGAATCGAGGTTTACAGACACGGAATATATACGGAAACATATAATATTCATATGAAGGGATACCGAGATTTAGACACTTCCAACCTCGTTCGGACACCAGGCACCTAGACTGCGACCTCCCAGGTTTAGCCAAGGAGGCCACTGGAGAGCACGCCTGACATCACACCGTTGCGAACGTTCCCTTGTCTCCCCAGCTACCGCTTCAACCCTCCACCCTCACCATTCCAATGGCTGCCATGACCATGCAGATGTCTGCCCAGAGGTGCGTATGCAGAGACGTCCTGCCCGTCCGTCCGTCCTTTCCAGTGAGCTGGTGTCGGGTGTTACGGGGCGGCGAGGTTGCCAATCAAGCTAAACTTCCCCGGTACCAGTTGCCGGGGGACGGGCGCGGTGGATGGAGTCTGGCGCCTCAACCACCGTGCAGCCTCTTACCAACAGTCTCCTTGCCCAAAGACTCGGGTTTGGAATTGCACCCCAGCAGGTCACTGTTGTTCTGTGATATTGTCTGCGACGGCTCGCGTCACCCCCTGCATTTCCTCCACGGGATGTGCACCGATATCAAGCCGCCGCCAGCGGGAGTCAGTGCGAGTTCTTGGCGCTCAAAGAGCGCCAGCGCCTGCGCCGTCGAGCACCATATAACCTTATTACGTCGGGTTTCGGTCGATGCCTCTGCGCTTATCCGGCCGAAGGCGGCGGGAACAGCACGGGCGCTCCCTGACGCTAGCGGGCTCCCTGACGCGGTACTGGGCTCCTCTACAACCCGCCTCCCGGACTCGTCTGCTCACTGTTTCTGTGTTTCTTCCTTGCAGGGTTGGCTCCGTGCGCCCCAATGCCGTGCGCAGCACTCGCGCCGCTGTCCCTGTGGCCCGCCGCTCCGTGGTAGTGAGCGCCTCCGCCGAGGACTCCCGCCGCGCTGTGCTGTCCGGCCTGTTCGCCGGTGTCGCCGCGCTGTCGGTGGGCCAGGCCCAGGCCGTCACCCCCGTCGACCTGATCGACGACCGCGCCGCCATCACGAAGGGCTTCGACATCATCTACGAGGCCCGCGACCTGGACCTCTCCCAGGCCCAGCGCGACGGCCTGAACGAGGCCCGCGGCAGCCTTGAGGCCACCAAGGCCCGCATCGCTGAGGCGTCTAGCCGCATCAAGACCACCGTCGCCAGCGACATCAAGAAGGCCTACTGGACTGAGGCCAAGGAGGAGCTGCGCCGCCAGGTCGGCACCCTGCGCTTCGACCTGAACACCGTCGCCTCCACCGCTGGTGACAAGTCTGCCAAGAAGATGGCCATTGCTGGCAACCGCGAGCTGATCAAGAAGATTGAGGACCTTGACTACTCCGTCCGCTCCAAGGATCAGGAGGCCGCTCTCGCCAAGCTGGACGTGGTTGTGTCTGCCCTGGACGCCCTGGCCTAAACGCCTGCATCATAGACAACCTGTCATATAATATCCGCAGCCAGCCGCCAGATCATTGACAGGGCGGCGTCGATCGCGTCAGTCTCCGAGCCCCAGATAAATGGGGCCCGGCGCTGCCTCCCGCTACAATATCCCGGGCACCTGCTCTTGGGATGCCCGGCCTAGCCATAAACAGATGTTACAATACAAGAGAAAACCTCCCAAATGACCGCGTCCTGGCATCCACTGTTGCACCCAGAGCACTGATGTGTCTGTGGGGTACTTGCAGCTAAGATCAACGGATTACACTGCATTGCATTGCGATCACATCAGTCATATGTGCAGTCAACCACGAAGGGCTGGTACACTGCATTAAAATCAGACCAGTTGAATCCGAGCTTGAGGTCCACTTCCCCGCCGCCCAGCCAAAAGAACTCTGGATCAAGGCTGGCAATCTTGTGCGACACAATCATCGGAATCTTCACCGCGCACCCAACAGGCGCCACAGCATTGTGCGTAAAGCCTGTCAGCTCGGTGTTGACGTCCTCCGGCACCAGCCGCATGTTGACTTGCTTCTTGGACAGGGTATGTCCTGACTTTGCCGCCAGGGTACGGATGAAGCTGTGCAGCTTCTCAGCGTGAAGCTTGGCGGTATACTGAAGGGCGGCGGGTGCAAGGAAGGGGGTCTAAATTCACCTCCTGTACTGGTATTCATAGCCTGATATAAATGTTAATTCTACGTGAGTGTTAATTATTGGTAGTTCAACGTGAATGTTGAGTGCAACAGCAGTCAATGTGTTGATGCCATGAAAAAGGGGGTAAGGCAATTTTGATTCGTGAGAACGCGCCTGCACAAACACCATGTAGTACTTGGAGTAGTTTGGGTCTGAGCAGTCCTGGCGGACGTCCTCGGGGGCTTGGATTCATGCCAGATTGGGAAGGGGGGGGGGGGGGGCAGGAGGAGACAAATGAGCAGGAGGCATGAGCAGACACACCCCTGAGGGACTGGATAGCTGGCAGATGTTACACAAACGTCATGATTCAGGGGAAGGGTGTGGGGGGGGGGGGGGGGGGAGTACCACGGGTGTTTTGCATGACGATACTCTTACAGAGGTGGTGAATGCTTGCTGCCCCGAGGATCCCCATCCGGTACTCGAGCGGCTAGCAGGAAGATTTGCATTCGCTTTTTCAATACACGCAGCAAAGAGCAGTGTACACAGGCAGTCATGCAAGGTTGGTGGACGCAGAGGGGTGGTAAGTACCTGATCGTAGTACCCTCGGGGAGCTCTGATGAATTTGAAGGAGCTAAGGCCGTCTCGCAGCATGATGCCGGTGAGGCGCGCCTGCACCGGAGACACGCCCTCGCCTGCAGGCTGTGTACTACCCACTGAGCAGGGCTGCGCCTGCGGGAACGGCGACCTCTGGGCTTAGCTCATGCCCACCGTTTCGCAGATTCAGCCAGCTCCCGGGTACATGGTTTGAGCAAGTGCCGTGGGCATCACCTTCACCGATAGGCCCTCCATGCCCAGCTGCACCTCGAGAGCCGCCAGACGCTCCAAGATTTCCAGTTGCCGATCTTTGAGCGCCTGATCCCTGCTGTCTGACAGACCGAGCTCCAGCGCCGCCAGCCGGGTGAGCAGCCGCTCCTGCTTTGCAGCGAGTTCGGCCCACCTGGCAGGAACCAAACACCAAGCCGTGCACCTGCTTAGCGATCCGGGCTTTTAGATCGCGACTAACATCATTCACAGCGTCAGGGTGCCAGGCTCTCCACCTCTCCTCGGCTGGGACAGGCACCATAGTGTGCGTTGTGCTTGTGCTAGCCGCGCTGATGATGGGCTGCTCAGAGGCGACTTCCTCTGCGCCTGCCTGCGGCACGCAAAACTGCATAATCAGGCAGGATCCTAGACATGCACATGTTTGGCTAAAATATTGCCTGGGACAGCCACTTGTGGCAATACAGCGCAGGCACCCCACTTTGGCACGTATCTTACAAAAGGGGGGGGGGGGGGGGGGGGGGGGGGGGGGTTGCAAGATGCCTGGGGTTGCTGGGGTTCTTCAGACTGCGATCGAGGGAGCGCAAGGTAGCAAAAACCCGCGGTGGCAGCCGCAGCTCCGACCACTGCGCAGGGGAGCAGCAGGCTGGTGTAGCCAGCTCCGCCAATTGGCATAATTCGTAAACCACACGTGTGCGCTCAGCCAGGTACCTGTACGCGTTCGAGTATGAGCAGAGGAGCAAGTACTGGTACCCCGTACGCGATGGTGAGCTACGTCGGGTATCGCCTGGCGACAGTTAGCAGCACGACATTAAAAAAATGCTAGGAAACTCTGGTGCTGAAGGAGTTGGTGTGCCTCGTATGTCGATGATGCTCCTGTGGTCGTCACTGAGTGATAACAGCGGGGTTTGTTTTGTTTGATTGCCCGTGAGGTCTCGGCGATCAGCATCACCGACTACCGCAGCGGGGACAGCCTCAGCGGGTGCGCACTCGTGCCTTCGCAGGAACTATTCGTATTCATAGATTGCGACTATATCACGCATATGAATCGAATATAAAACGACTACAGCACGAGGACCGAGATCATCGTTCCTGCGCAGTAGTAGCAGCAGGGGTAAGCAGTGTATTACCCCTGGCCTGGTAGCAGGTCATAGCAGTGCCTGTACGCGCTGTCGTACGGGTAACGACCGGATGAAAGGCTCGTATATGTAATACGACCCACCAATGGGGGCACAACCGCACTGTATATACCACCGTATGGACCAGGGTTGGGATGCAGTATCTACTGCACTATAGACTGCAGAAACTGCAGCATGCAGTTAAGCTACTGCACTTCCCGAAAAGGGGCTTCAGTGCAGGTACCCAAAGTGCCCCAAATATATGCCCTTCACTGTCCCGCCCTTCCCTATAATCAACAGTTTCAGTGCTACTACAGCCTGCACTGCAGCTTGCAGTACTATTGCAGCCAAATGACTGCAGCCTGCACTGCAACATTCATGCAGCATGCAGTACTGCAGCCTGCTTGCAGCCCGCAGTTCTGCACTGCAGCCTGCAATCCTGGAAAGTGGATTGCAGCCCAACCCTGGTATATATAGTTATAGACCTTCCGCAAATTTGTTGGGGCGGTGGTCGACGTTCTACATTCGTGTATAATCCGTGAAAACGACCCACCCCGAGCTTGTTGACCTTCGTGTCGTCGTCGCCGTCGTTTTAGTCATATTGTTCAGTACTTGACTGAAATTGAAATGATTGCAAATTTACTACGTGCTAGTGCCTCGGGCATTATTGTATATGTAACAAAATGTTGTATATATACTAACATACAACAGAAAGTATGGGCCCATTACTATGGGCAAAACTGGCATGATGACCAAATTGAAATTGAAATTGAATTACATCGACTAATCCGTTGCTCTCCGCCGCCCGGATCGTGTTGTTCTCGAGGCCTGCCATCTCTAACCATAGTAGAGACACATATGTGTATTACAGCTCCGGCTACCGGCCTTCCTCTTCCGTTTCCATCCCTGCCTCCTTCCGTTGCAGCCTTCGGCTGCCCCGCATGTGTGCTATCACCGGCTTCGCGGCTCCTCCGTTTTCCGCGCCCAGTTCGGCATAGAGCCCCAAGCAGTCCGCCGGTTGTTGGTCCGCTAGTCGCAGCATATGGACCCGCTGCTCAGGTAGGCGTCGGGCTAGGGCGGTGCCATGTTACCGTCCACTCCGACTAAAATAAGGTATGAGTGGCCCGCAGAGGAGACCTAGTCGGACTAAGGCAGCCGGAGCGTCCCGCCCGCTCTAGGTATCGTGCGGGGGGCCCCATCCCGAGGCGGGCGCCATCGTGGCCGTTGCTAGATGGGGGAGTTGTTGGTGCTGGGAGTGCCGTCTGAGCTTGTGTCGGTGAGCAAGGGGCACATGGTGCTCGCCGAGTGGTGGTTGTTGATGGAGGTGAGCGGCATGTTCGTGGGCGCCGGGGGTGCCCGACTAGTGGTGATCGTTGATGAGGGTATGCGGCTTGTTGGTGGGCGCCGCCGCGCAATTGAAATCGAAATTGAAATTGATTACAACATGCTAGTCTACTGCTCTTCACCGCCGCCCTGACTGAGTTAGTTGCTCTTAGGGCATGCCATCTCTAACCATAGTAGGGAACACATATAGCGTAATTACAGCTCAAGCTTCCGGCCATCCTCTTTCGTTTCCAAGCCCCGCCTCCTTCCATCACGTGATCAGTAGTTGTGTTACTTTCGGATAACTGCGGGTAGTCGCCAATACGAGCGACTACCGATAATGGGCAGTACGGGGATTACGAATGCAGTACTCACCCCACCCCCGAAATGGTTTTCCTGTACATTGGCAATGCACCGGCACCGCGCAATCTTCGGTCGTCGCGCGTCTTGGCTCCACCTGCCGCCATCGCTGAAACAATCCCGCAGGTCGCGGCGCTGATCGCCCTACCACGCCGGCTGTGGCGGTCCGCCGGCCTCGGCCGCTGTCCGCCGATGCTGCCTCCATCTCGCCCGCCTAAGCTCTTGCGGTAAGATCCCAAGGGGGTCTGGAGGGGGAAAGGCGAGCACCAACCCCCCCCCCCCCCCTCCCCGTCCGCGTGTCGTCGCTCCGTGGTCGGCAGCACTGTGAGATTCAGATGTGACGTAAATGTGCCCTACTGGTGACGAACGACGACATACGGGGACGATACGGGACGGACGAGGGACGTGGATTTCATACCCAGTAGCGACGACTATCGCGCGCGACCTGTAAAGTACTATATGAATTTCTCGTTTCCATAATTTCATCAAATTGATATGCGCACGCGGGCTCGCGTGTCGCCCGCCGACGCGGAGCACCCGGGCTAAGTACAGGCGGATGTACGCACTCATTGCACATCGCCGCACATCGCTGACCGCACATCGCTGACCGCTGACCCCGCGGTGTGCCGCGATGTGCGGCACGACGGGCGGAGGTGTGGGCGGATGTAGGTGGTACGGTAGGTGGTAGGCGGTAGGTGGTGTTCGTAGGTGCGCGTTTTAATGCAGCCGCCCTAACTGCTGATGATTGTGTAACGCCCCAGCACGCGCATGAAGTATGGGGTCGCCTCACGGTCACCGCCGCTCACCGTTGAATCAAGCGCGGACAGCCGCGCACTCGCATCTGTGTTGCCTGCCGGTGGTGGGTTACATCCACCCCAACTCTCAACCCCCCCCCCCCCCCCCCCGCCCTCGCGCGCGGCAGCAGGCATGCCGGGAAAGGGATGGATAGCGAGTGTGTCGAAGGATGGCGTGTACTCATGCAAGCACTGCCGGGGCAACGTGACGGGCACTTGTGATAAGATGGCGCGAGAGCGGCACTTCCTAAAATTCCCGAACTGTAGCCACTCGTTGAAGCGTGCGGCTAAGTTGCGCCGCAAGGCCGCCTTATCACAAGCAGCAGCAGCAGGGGCGGCAGCAGCAGCAGCAACAACAACAGGGGCGGCAGCAGGAGTAGCTGCAGCCGTCGGAAACGGCCCGCCTGCGCCGGTCTCGGACGACGGCGGCTCGAAGGTGGACGATGTGATGGGCGTGGGGGAGGACCCCGTTGGCGAAGACGGTATGGACATCGACGCGCCTGCGTGGCCGCCGGCGGGCGTGGAACCCGCGATGAGGGCGTGATATGGAAAGGCGATTCCGGCGACTTCTACATGAAGGTCATCGCCAAGAAGTTCCGGGGGGTATGGCACTACGGCGTGATAACCGGCGTCGTTACCGAGTGGGTGTTGGAGGACTACGGCGGGGCGACCCAGTGGCGCGCTGTTTTCGAGGACGGGGGCATTGTGGGCCTTCTGCGTTCAGAGGTGAGTGGGCCCGGCCTGCGTGCTGGTGGCACCACTCAACTGCGGTTGTATGGAATCACACGCACCCGCCCGGTCGGCGTGGCAGGTTGTGGAGGCTATGGCGGCTGCCCAGGAGCACCCCCCTGTGGATGCGGACGGGGAGGCTCGCTTGGTAACCGTCCATGAAGGCGATGACTTGTCCAGTGAATCACGCACCTTGCCCGGCGTGCGGTCAACACAACCCGGCTGGCGGAGGCCAAGCAGAACACTGGCTGCCATGGCGTGTGCCATGTGCATGTGGTCCGGGGCTATGTCAGCATGGTCAACCTCTTCCCCCTCGCGCCGTTCCACCTGTTTTTTTTTGGCTTGGGAAGGGACTTCTGGAGGAAATTTGTCACCGTGCAGGGCCACATTGGATTCCGAGCTATGAAGCAGGAAGACCGGCGCCAGGCTTTAGTCCCGATACCCAGCAACTTTGAACGCGGGTTGCGCCCTTCGTTTGCAGTGTCCAAGAATCGAAAGGTAAACCCCTCCCCCCCCCCCCCCCCCGGGCGTGGGCGTGGGCGTGGGCGTGACGGCATTCCCCTCCATGACTGCAGGGTCAGGCAAGGTGACGGTGCAGCCCGGCTGGGTCATGGAGGACTGCTTGCACCACATGGAAACGTTTTCCATTCTTAACGCCGGTCCGCTGCTCGAGGAGGCCCGGGTGAAGGCGATCATGCCCGAGAAGGAGCTCGCGTCCCCAGCGGTGGTGCGTTCGGTGTCACGACTGGCGGTGCTTGGGCACATGTACAAGCGCCTGCAAGGAGCTGCGTGGTTCGTCACGCGGTGGGGGTTGCAGAATGTGGTGACAGAGGAGGACGGCCCCGAGCGCAAGGCGCAGGTGGACGCGCTCACTAGGGAGGGGAGGACTCGATACCCAGCGCGGCGCCAAGGCGCGGCGGCCGGGGCAGCGCGGCGCCAAGGCGCGGCGGCCGGGGCAGCGCGGCGCCAAGGCGCGGCGGCCGGGGCAGCGCGGCGCCAACGCGCGGCGGCCGGGGCAGCGCGGCGCCAAGGCGCGGCGGCCGGGGCAGCGCGGCGCCAAGGCGCGGCGGCCGGGGCAGCGCGGCGCCAACGCGAGTGGGATGGGCGGGGCAGCGCGGCGCCAAGGCGCGGCGGCCGGGGCAGCGCGGCGCCAAGGCGCGGCGGCCGGGGCAGCGCGGCGCCAAGGCGCGGCGGCCGGGGCAGCGCGGCGCCAAGGCGCGGCGGCCGGGGCAGCGCGGCGCCAAGGCGCGGCGGCCGGGGCAGCGCGGCGCCAAGGCGCGGCGGCCGGGGCAGCGCGGCGCCAAGGCGCGGCGGCCGGGGCAGCGCGGCGCCAAGGCGCGGCGGCCGGGGCAGCGCGGCGCCAAGGCGCGGCGGCCGGGGCAGCGCGGCGCCAAGGCGCGGCGGCCGGGGCAGCGCGGCGCCAAGGCGCGGCGGCCGGGGCAGCGCGGCGCCAAGGCGCGGCGGCCGGGGCAGCGCGGCGCCAAGGCGCGGCGGCCGGGGCAGCGCGGCGCCAAGGCGCGGCGGCCGGGGCAGCGCGGCGCCAAGGCGCGGCGGCCGGGGCAGCGCGGCGCCAAGGCGCGGCGGCCGGGGCAGCGCGGCGCCAAGGCGCGGCGGCCGGGGCAGCGCGGCGCCAAGGCGCGGCGGCCGGGGCAGCGCGGCGCCAAGGCGCGGCGGCCGGGGCAGCGCGGCGCCAAGGCGCGGCGGCCGGGGCAGCGCGGCGCCAAGGCGCGGCGGCCGGGGCAGCGCGGCGCCAAGGCGCGGCGGCCGGGGCAGCGCGGCGCCAAGGCGCGGCGGCCGGGGCAGCGCGGCGCCAAGGCGCGGCGGCCGGGGCAGCACGGCGCCAAGGCGCGGCGGCCGGGGCAGCGCGGCGCCAAGGCAACGCATACAGCGGAATCGGCGGAAAGGGATGCATTACAAGTTGTGGACGGCAGGCGCTGAAAACTATGCGGTCATGCCGCAACAACCCCAGCACTGGCTTCTGGATACCTCTGATCTGGCTGGCGGCGGCGGGCTGCGGGATGCAAGGCCGCATGACTGAGGTGGCGGTGCTGGTGAGCCCGCAGAGTCTGCATGCGGCGGAGGCGGCGCAGCCGCATAGGCACTAGACAATGCTCTGAAGTGAGCCCCAATTGTCTGCTCAGCGCCTGCCCCAATGTAACGCACCAGCTTGGCAGCAATTGGCAGCTCTTTTGCCCCCCCCTCCACCCCACAGACACACTACCAATACCAGTTTCTCATCCCGGCGGGCAGTTGATGCGTATACCCAGGCTTGTGCGTACGCGGTGCGGGGGGGGGGGGGGGGGGGGGGGATCACTATAGCTAAGCTAGTGATGTGAGATATGAGTGCAGCAACAGATATTGTGCAAGATATAATACGATGGCATGCAAGCGGGTCCCCGCTCTTCCACAATCATTGGCCCTGCTCCCTCTTGCCCCGCCCCCGGTGCCCTTTAGCTGCTCTCAGCATCCCGAGTGGGATGGGCGGGGCAGCGGTTGCTACCGAGTGAGGCGTAGCATCGTTTGCAGTAGCAACGCAGCCTTTCCGGTGTGACGCCGCCTGGATGTAACCCAGCAGTACGCGCAAAGTGCAAGTGCAAGCTGCTGATGGCGGGGATCCCGCGCGCGGGGGGGGGGGGGGGGGGGGGGGGGGGGGGGGGGGGGGGGCAGCGGCTGTGGGATAGGCGGGGCAGCGGTTGCTACCGAGTGAGGCGTAGCATCGTTTGCAGTAGCAACGCAGCCTTTCCGGTTGCATAGTGTGACACCGCTTGGATGTAACCCAGCAGTACGCGCAAAGTGCAAGTGTTACACGTCCGTGTGCCCCACCCAATGACATTGCGCCCGACCTCACTGACGGCATGTCTCGCTCTCCTTCAGCTCCTGGGCCGTCCGCCGCCTCACCCTGCGCACCCTACCAGCCGCGCGTGCCTTCTCGGAAGCCTCACACACGGCGGCGCGAGTCGCGTCGTGGAACGCGTCCCTGACATGGCGGAACTCCGCCCTCACCGTGGCCGTGGTCGGGCAGAGGACTGCCCGCTGATGGGTCGCCATGCATGGGTACTTGGGGCCGCACAAAGCCGGGGTGCCGTCGCAGCAACACTCCCAGTCCGTCCGTTGGCCGCATTCCACGCATGACGGGCGTCCGGCCAGGACACGCACATGATAGTGCATGTGGCCGCCTCCCGCCACTGCTCGTAGTGCTCCGGTCAACATGGCGACGAGCAAGTCGGCATGTCCCGCAGGTGGCTGCGGGGCGGGTGGCGCGAGCGCAGCCTCGCTCGCCTCGACAACCCCCTCAGCCCGATCAGTCGCCTCGACCACGACCTCCTCCGCCTCCTGACGCGGCGCACCAGGCGCATCATCGTCGCCTGGCAGGGCGTCCCCCCCCGCAACGGCGCCGTCGGCGGTGGCCGACGCCGTCGTGGCGGGGTGTTGTGAGGAGGTGGCCCTAGACATAGGTGGGGCCGGCACCGCCATGTGTTGCTCCACATGCGGTGCGGTTCCTGACGCGACAGCTCCGTCGCACCAGTACCGGCGCCGGCACCCCACGCCTGCTGGGATTACCACCAACCGGCATGTTTCCTTTGGGAGGCGGTTCATCCGCGTCGGAGGTGAGCGGCGGTGCCTGTGTGGGTGTGAATACTGCCCGGCCATTAGGGCTCCCGCCGCCTGCCGCTCCGCCGACCCAAGCCGCGGCGTGTGCTGCGCCCCGCATAGTCGCCTCGAATATAATATACATGACGCGGGGACGGGGGGGGGGGGGGGGGATTCGTGCGTTTCGTATGTCGGCGGAAAGGCGTGCGAAGCTGCGGCTGGCGAAGGTGGTGGAAATAAGCGTGGCGGCGTCGGCGGCGTATTACCGTGCGTGCATGCGTGCGCAACCCCGCGGCAGCAAGCGCCGGACTCGGCGTGTGCCGGCGGCAGAGCTGCGAAGCCATGGACACGGTACGGGATGCCAAGTTTGGCTAAGCAACTGCCGAGGCTGGCGGCTTAACCCCCATGTCCGGCGGTTAAGGGACGGAAAGTGCGTAGAAGTTGATCGGCAAAGCGGGCATATAAGCCTGGCTGTGCTAGGTTCCTATTAAGTAATGGCGGTTTGTGCTAAGTAATTCGTAGGGGTGGACCATGCAGCGCAGGTAGGGGGCGGTATAAATGAGGCCGGGCACATATACTGCTCCACGAAACGACACTGTCGCACGTGTAGTTGAATAGACGCCCCCCCCCCCCCCCCCCCCCCCGCCGGGTCGGCCCGCCGGGTCGGCCCGCCGACCCGCCACGGCATGTAATATCTGTCATGCATCGCCGGGGTATGTGTGAGTGGATGCCCCGCCGCCACACACCCCCCCCCACCCCCCCCCCCCCCCATTTACACTTGTGCACTCATTAAGTTTGGGCTGGTTTCGGAGCAGTACATGTACGTATGTATATACATACAATGGAACGTAGGACCTGCGCGGAAAGAGGCGGGGCTGGCGGAGTGCGTTGGGGGTGCGTAGAGTAGCGTGTTGGTGAGATTCGGGGTGCATCGGACGCCGGATGCCCATCCACCCAGCGTAAAAGACGCGTACGTAATATTCACACTATATATATTCACACGCAAATGTGTGAAAACCGGACATACCGTGCCGGATGGGTGGGAATACGGCGTCCGATGCAGCCAAAACCCCAGGGACACGCTATTCTATGCACCGCCAATGCACTCCGCCAGCACCGCCTCATTCTCTGTCGATTTCGAAAACGCCTTCACATTATCCACCGCTAATTGCAATTGCCACCGTGTAATGTTGTCACGATGTGCGCACACAACAACACTTACTACCGGTTCCGACGCGGATGGAGGCGAGGCTTGCGGAGTGCGTTGGGGGTGCGTAGAGTAGCGTGCTGCAAATAATTGGGGTGCATCGGACGCCGGATGCCCATCCACCCGGCGTAAAAGACGCGTAATATTCACACTTTATTAACACACAAATGTGTGAAAACCGGACATTCCGTGCCGGATGGGTGGGAATACGGCGTCCGATGCAGCCAAAACCCCAGCACCACGCTATTCTATGCACCGCCAATGCACTCCGCCAGCACCGCCTCATTCTCTGTCGATTTCGAAAACGCCTTCACATTATCCACCGCTAATTGCAATTGCCACCGTGTAATATGTTGTCACGATGTGCGCACACAACAACACTTACTACCGGTTCCGACGCGGATGGAGGCGAGGCTTGCGGAGTGCGTTGGGGGTGCGTAGAGTAGCGTGCTGCAAATAATTGGGGTGCATCGGACGCCGGATGCCCATCCACCCGGCGTAAAAGACGCGTAATATTCACACTTTATTAACACACAAATGTGTAAAAACCGGACATTCCGTGCCGGATGGGTGGGAATACGGCGTCCGATGCAGCCAAAACCCCAGGGACACGCTATTCTATGCACCGCCAATGCACTCCGCCAGCACCGCCTCATTCTTTGTCGATTTCGAAAACGCCTTCACATTATCCACCGCTAATAATTGCAATTGCCACCGTGTAATGTTGTCACGATGTGCGCACACAACAACACTTACTACCGGTTCCGACGCGGATGGAGGCGAGGCTTGCGGAGTGCACTGGCGGTGCACAGACTAGCGGGAGACTAGATCCATTGTCGCTTATTTACAAGCACGGGCGGTGCTGCCAGACCTGATCGTCTACGGCCGATATAATATTCACACTAAATTAACATCGGTGCACACCGCCGCACACCGCCGCACACCGCCGCACACCGCTGCGCGCGCACATTCGTCGCACACATTATCCCGGATTCACTCGCCGTATCCATTACGCCGTGCTACTTCAACAATTGCGAAATTACACCGACACAATGCCGCACCGACTAGCTCTTGACAATACGTGCATATAAATAGTAGTGGCGCGCTGCTCCTCGCCTCCGATGTGTCGTTGACTGCTGCGGAAGGCGGTCGTCGACTGGGTGTTAGTTTCTCCACCTCGGCCGCCCCCCCCCCCCCCCCCCCGCCCCCCCCCCCACCTTCACCGCTCACAGCGCCATGGCCGACCTCACCCCCCCGGGCAAACGTGGGCGGCGAGCCTTGTTGTCTCGCGTGTCCGCGCCGCCGGCATCGAGGAGGACGAGAAAGACATGAGGAAACGCGTGACAAGGTGGGCGCGCAACAAAACACTCCATCCTCCACATTAGCACGCACCCACTCGTGGCTAACTTGTGCCGCGCGCAGGTTCGTCCGGGAGCGCCGTTAAGGCCCACCTCAACGCCAAGGCTTCCACAGTGCCAGCGGCGCAACTCGTGGTGGCCGAGGAGGCCGCATCCTCAGCCGCTTAAAGGCGAAACGATTGTGGCTTGTTGTGGGTGTCTGGGCACAGGGGGCGTCCCGACGCGAAGGTAAGGAAGCTCATGGCGGCGTCGTCGACGGCATAGCCTCCCGGGGTGGTGAAGACACTGACGGATGACAAGAAGCGGAAGAGGCCAGTGAAGAAACGCCGAGGTAAGAAACTGACGGTCGCGGAGTCGGAGGCGGAGTCGGAGGCGCAGGCGGAGGCGGAGGCGGAGGCGGAGGCGGAGGCGGAGGCGGAGGCAGCGAGATCGTCGAAGCGGAGGGTCCCGCGGGCACGCAAGAACAAGAACAAGCAGTAGCCCCCGCCCCCTTACCCCCCCCCCCCCCCCAGGCGGGAGCGGCTGGCGGCGAGGGGGGGCGGGGGGGGGCGGGGCGGGCGTGGTCCCCCCGCCCCCCCCCCCCCCCCGGGGCCACATCCCCCGATGGCAGCTGTCGCGAATATTGTAATTCAAACATTCTTCGGCAAACCGCTGCCTGCCCCCGCCCTCCCCCTCGCGAATATTTATGTAACGTGAGCACTCTTTGGCAAAACATGGCAGCCAAACCGCCCATCTGATGACCTTTGATCGGACGGCTGGCAGGCCCGTTCAGCAGTACTAGCTATAATGTACACAAAAATCCCCACTTTGGCCGAATAGTACGGCTGAGATTTGCGCTCCCATGTACTAATAGTCGTAGTTATCCACAGGACCACTCTCCATCGTGCCCGGGTACCGGGTACCGGGTACTCGATACCCGGTACCGGCGTAATAAATATATCGCGTACTACCCGGTACTACACGGACAACCTTGTACCTTGTACGTCAGTGCCATGTAACGCTCCACCGGGCTGGTACGACTTCCTCAATGATGACAAAAAGGATTTATCGCCCGCCGGCAATAACGCCGGATGTACTCGCACGTAACTGGATGGACGTGCCGCCACCAGCAGCAGCCTTCACGGATAAATAATAGTCGCTAGTAGTAGTGCTTCGTCACCTGTATGTCACATCTGAATCTCACAGTGCAGGCTGGTCATGCTCGCCCGCGCGCCGCTCGCCTCCGCAGCGCGCGCGCCTCGTCGCTGTAGCCGCCCGTCCAGGGTCAGACCGAGATAACCGCCAGCTGACTCCTCCCGCTGCGTGGCTGCGACTCCCGCAGGGCACTCCGGCTCTTGTCTCCTGGCCCCGGAGTCGCTGCCATGCCCAGCCTCTCCGCCCGCGAACGCCCGCCCCGGCTTCAAGTGCCGGGCTCCCGTCTCCTCGCGCTCGCCGCCCTCGCCCGTTCTCACGGGACGGCTGAGGGTTTCCCGGGTGTTCCGAACGGGTCGGCCGCAGGGCGCCGCCGAACACTCCGCTGTACTAGGCCGGGATTCGAGTGATTCACAGGTGGAACATATACGGGTGGCGGGTACGCCAGATCTTCTGCATGTCGGTCGCGGGTCGTACCGTATGAGCATACGATTTTATTTCGGACAGCCCTCGCGAGTAGGCTGCCCCCGTCAGAGTCGTACAGACCCCCTCCCCACCCGTAGGCGGATCTCGGAGAGGCCGACGCAAGGCCGAGGTCGTACATGAATTATTTTAGCAGCCCCCCGTACAAGGCTGCTGCACGGCGGCGCCAGCAGGCGCTACCATGACTACGAGCAATATTTAAAACCCCCCCTAGGGCTCCCCGGTCTTCGCAGGATCCAAGGACCCACGACAACCGGCCACCCCGCTCAGCCCCCCGCCGCACCCAGCCGGATACGGGTCTTAGGGGTTACCAGCGCCCACCATGTGGAGGTGGGGGTGGTGCCGCCGGGCCTGCCGCACCCAGGATCCTCCGCGCTTGGTGGGCCGCTGCCTAGCGGCGGGCGCCCAGCCGCGCAGGGGGTTCGTGTGGGTGGGTTTGGCGGTGTTACGGGGGTCGGACGGTGGCCAGTCGGTATGGTAGGTGGTAGGGGAGAGGTAGACTGGGGTAAGGCGTGGCGGTGGAGTTAGAGCCTTTCGTCGTTGTCCATGGATTCGTTCCCAGTGTCGTCTTCCGCTTCTACTTGGTCGGAGTATTCCTCGTCCTCAGAGGGGGGTTGGTCGTCTGCCATATGTTCGTCCTCCGCGGGGGGGTCCGGTGAGGGGGTGCGTGTGATGGGGTGCAGTGGGCCGCCCGCGCCCAAGGCCGCGATCCTGGCGGTGAGGCGGCGGTGCGTGCGGGGGGAGCGTCGGGCGAGTAAGGTGGCAGCCTCCGAGATGAGGTATTTGCGGAGGTCGGCTTCGGGGGAGTTGTCTCGGCCTGGGAGGTCCACATGGGCTCGGGTACGGGCCGGGAGAGAAGACGTCGGTATGGGGTTTTTTGCTGATGAGGGTGATTGGCAAGCGGCCGGTGGGCGTTTGTGGGCCATTCGCTTTTGGCGAGGAGCGGCGCTACGGCCTCGGTGCGGCGGGTCGGCGTCATGAGGCTGTTTTGCCGCCGCGGGTGGGCGCTGTGGTTGGGCGGGGATGCGGGCCGTCGGGTCCGTGAGAGGGTAAGGCGGTGGCTCGGGGCTGTGTCGAGCGGTGGACTCGGAAGGCCGGGCCGTTAGTGTGGGGGAGCTGCGGCCCGCACTGTGGCTTCGACCGCGGCTGGTGATGTGGCGTTGGCCACCGCCGAGGCCGCGGCCCTGGCCTCGGCCGCCGAGAGGCGGCGGGCGGTGCTCGCCTTGGGTGCGCCTGTTGTGGGCACTGGGCAGAGGGCTTCGCTTTTTTTGCGGTGCGGCTTGAGGCGGTGTCGATCCAGCCCGTGATCTGTGCCATGGCCGCTCGGAAAAGAGGGCACGTTCGGTGTCTGTGATGTCTGGGCGGGTGAACGTTTGGAGGGTGCAGCCGCCGTGCGCGTCCATGGAGACGTCGAGGAAGCGGAGTCCGACTCCGCGGGTAGCGAGTGCGCCGAGGAGCCATGCCAGCCTGCGGGACGGTTGACCACTCGCCGTCATAGGCGGGGGGGGGGGGGGGGCATACGGTAGGCGTTTGGGTTCTCGGGGTCATCTTCGATGGTGAGGTGTAGGCTGCGGGTCTGCGTCGCAAAGATCACAGCTAGTGGGAAGGTGACCGATATGGCGACCTTCTATATAACTAACTTTTGCTAGTTCCGAAACAAGGCATAAAGTGGCACCTTGTACTCGACATGCGCTAATTCAACCTTTATTGCGCGGTCTAGTACAACATGCGGTTCGAGACACTCCAGCCAGCGCTCGAGATACCTAGCGACTAGTTGGGCGTTCTCGTTCGACCTCAAGGACGGCAACTGCTTTCCTTGGGGCTGAGATAGACGCCCGAGACTACTTCACGATCAACGTTAGTTCGCGGCACCCTATGCCTCGTATGCGAGAAATCCCGCGTTCGATCTATGGTCGATGTAATTCGGCAATATCGGCCCGGCGTGTGCCGGGTTTATACCCGGTTGATGCATTAGCCCTACTCGGGGTTCAAATGAGGCCATGGTCGAGTAAGGGCGATGCCAGACCTACGAATGCAGTTTGCGCAAGAGGTCAAGTGCTTTGGCGGCTTCGGCAGATGTGCCGGGGCGAACTATTTACTTTTTGGAGTCTGGATACGAGTAGACGGGCGCTCGAACTGCTGACAACACGCGCGCGCACGAATATATATACCCTAATCCCTAAACCCGTAAGCTATATATATTTATAAGTATAAACGTTATATCTCCGGTATTTAAACGTTCAATATCATCAGGTACTTTTCGATGCTGTCGCCCAGCACGCGGTGTACATACATGCATGACGACTTGCTGCTGCTGGATGGACGACGACGATATTCACGCGCAGCAACATCCGGTAGCTTGGCATCCGCCACCAGCGACGCTTGCGCTGCATTTCGGTCATGTGCCCAAACAATTGACCCCCCTGAAGAGTATCGAGCCGGTAGTTCATACAGACTGTACCTCAGCTATCGACGGTGCGGATAGACAGCAGATATACTCCGATTGTTGGACTGTCGTATCGTCTGGGGTGAACTGATCACAATAATCTGCCGCAACGGGTCAGGCAGAAACGACGAAAGCGCGGGGCTGCGAGCCTGTCTTTTTACACTCAACAGAGACGGCGCCGGCCCAGTTCATCCTTCCCGAGATGACGAGCCCAGTGGCTACCCTGCAACGTGGCGTGTGCGGAATGCCTGGCCATTCTGAGCTCATGAGAAGGCGTATCGATTGGTCGGCTGAAGCAGGTCGGACCCAAGTGCGACGAGGGTTTTTTCGGTGGACGATGGGCTGCGCGACGAGGCCGACAAGCCGGCTGACGCCGGTATGTTCTCGCCTCGTAGTAAATTAGCACGCTAAAAATCAAACGATCGGGTGGATTATCAGCGGTGGGGGTCGCTTTGTACAGCAACGGGCCCTCAAGTTGTCTTGGCCCCGCGCCACGCAGGAAGAGCGTCGTAGGTAGAGACGTCGCGCCTTTGCAGGGGCGAGGCAAGGGTATTCTGTCGGTAAATGGTAGTGTGACCACGAGGCCCCTGGCGCTTGTTCCGACGTTGTCGATTGGCGTCGCCGCGCCGATCCGGCGCCAGGCTGTCAACCGCGTTTTTAACATTGGATCGTCGTCTCCGGGTTCCGGCCCTCGCTCGTTCTGCAGTCTCGGTGATTAGACTGCGTGTAAGGGCTGGGTCCGTACTGCTGTGGCACGTAGCAAGGGTCGACGGGCATGTTGTTGCTTACCACGGTACTACGGCAGTACCAACCACGACACGAAACGATGCTTACCGCAACTCCCCCAGGCGCTCGCAGAGGGGCGACGACCGGGAAATCGAACATTTAGCGCCCATGCACGTAACATTCGGGGTGAAGGGGGAGGGGTCGCTGTAAGAGTATAAAAGCGCACCGCCGGCGGAAGCTGGTACCAAACCAGCCTTGAAATGCGACCCGTCGAGACAACCGCCCCCCCCCCCCCCCCCCCCCCCCGCGGCAAGCAGCACTTTTTGTGGAACTTGTTGCCCAGCCCGCTATGCCACCCAGTGCATCGGCTGAATATGATTATGTTGTTGTTGTGAACGCTGCACAGGCTGCATTCATACCTGTAGCTAACACCAGGCCTACGCAAGCAAGCCTTCGGCATCTGAAGAGCAGCACCCCTGGTGCAGTGTCACCGGGCTGCGATCCAACAGCGGCAGAGAAAACATTCTTAAAGGTGTGTGCAGGCAGCCCCCATGAATATGACGGCAGCGCTGGCACAGTGGCTTTCCTACGCTGTCTCGCAATGCTAGCATGAGCGTCTCGGATGCGGTGTCGTGAGGTCCCTCAGCACATTGTTGGTGTGGAGACATGGCACGCTGCCTGGCCTCAAAATCCGATGACATTTACTTCAATTGTGCAGTCAGACAAGCCTGGGCGGAGGATTGTACTAGCAGTGGATGACTGCGACCTGTCAGAGCAGGCCCTGAAATGGGTTCTGGACAACCTTGCGTGCCCGGAGGCTGATGAGATCTACCTTGTTCATGTTGTAGCTGGCCAGAGGTACTGCACTGTGCACGAAATTGATCAATATGATTGCTAGTAGCTTGGAAATGACAACTCGCACACAATGCACACCGATACAACAACTGGAGGAGCCAGTTCAACATAGATAGACAGTAACGTATCTGCGGGAATCTCGCCATTGATGTGCTGAATCATTTCCGAAATGGCTTCGCAGGACTGAGGAGGCCATGTCGACAATCTGCTCCCATTCCTCAGGCAAGGCCTCTCAAATTGCCTGAGAACGGGTCACTTATCTGAGAGGTTGGAATGCGACAGGGGCGATATAGAACGATTCGCCTAGCCATCAAGACTGCGGAAAGGGCGGGGTGAATTGGGAGGGGGGGGGGGGGGGGAGGGCACTCTGACCCTGTAGATCCACAAGTTAGTATAGTATGGAAGGCTGCCATTCACACGGAGCAAACTGATTGAAAGACATGTCTCGGGCCACGGCAGACAACATAGCTGGCAGCGTCACTGGATCCGAAGAGGAGGATGTGGAGGTGCCACAACCCCCTACCGTGGAAGCATGCTTGTTCTGCCCATGCTGAAACTGCACCAGCAGCAACGTACTCAACAGCTTGATGCTTGGCCGCCTGCTCTGCATCAGGTGGTGCCGCTGCCAGCAGCGGCGCTGAAGGAGGCCTGGGCTGAGCAGGCCCACTCATATCTGAAGAGTCGCTTCATGGTGCATCTCGACAACTCTGGCTTCCGTTACGAGGTGTGACTGACACTGTTTGCATACATGGAGGCAATGCAAACCAGCCACCGGGTGCCGCGTCTGATCAGTTGGGGTACTCGTCGTAGGTTGAGCTCATAAAGGAGTACGCCCAGAAGTCGCCGGCCGCCATTGGGCATTGCATCTGTGACGCCGCGGAGGGGCTCCGTGCCGACGTTGTGGTGGTTGCGCATGGCCCTGCGCGCAATGGCAAGAGCGATGAGTGCAAGTCAACAGCCAACTTTGTGGCGCACTACTGCCACCGCCCTGTGGTCATGCTCAGCCAGCCTTGCCTCGACTCGTATCTAGCCCGGAGCAAGTCATCCCAAGACGGAAGCGCAGGAGGGTGGCAGGCCCAGATGCAGTGGACGTCTTCCCTGACTGTGAGGCGCCTGCATTCTCTCTGAATTGTGTATTCCATTGTATCGCTTGGGCAGCTGAACATCACACATTCACGCGGTGCCATGCGTTTTACAGAGAGCACGCTACCCTTCCGTGACAGAGCTCATGGGCTATGAGGCAAGCCGGGTCCTTCTGTTCGGCATTGACCATAGCCTCAAGGCATCATGGGCAGTCCACTGGGCGCTGGAGACCATGTACCGCCCCGGTGATGAGGTTCATTTGGTATATGTTGCTACGGAGCCGGGGAGTGAGGCTCCCAAGTAAGGCCTGCCTTTTGTCGCACTGGCATTGAGAACCACACATGGCGTCCTGGCATGGCGGTGGCTAATTCCTGATGGGAAAACACCAGGGAACTCCCGGATCTCGAGTCCAGCTTCAGGGACAATGGTGTCCCGGCGCACGTGCATAGTATTGCAGCCGACAGTAGGGTGAGGGCTGCCATACATAATTTCATGGATGTGCACACTGGGAGTCACAGGGATAGGCTGAAGATGGTTTTGACACTGGGACTGCCTTATGTACTCAGGTGTCTGGTGCCACGCACATGCGAGTCGGCGATGCACTCATCCGCCTGGGCAAGGAGCTTGACGCCCGCATGCTGTTCCTGGTGAACAACAGCCAGGACAACCTGGAAGACTTCCTACACAATTCCGTCACTGGCCGCTGCACCCAGCAGGGCTCGTGCGCCACGGTGGTACTTCATCCGCCATCTGAGAGGAGCATGTATGGCGTGGAGGCTTTGAACGCCCCATGATGATTGCACAATGCCCCAATCTTTCCCGGCCTAATGATTGCCCCCAACTTGAGAAAAGGACAGCCCGTTGTAGTTACGAACTGCACATGTATTTAGGGTAGATGCACTGTACATATGAGAATCGAAGCCTTACTCATGCCCATGAAGGCGTGTCAAAGGATGGCCCCTAGTAGACGGAAACTGCATGTGCCACTGGGTCAACTAGCAAGTGTAGACGAAAAACAGCTATGTGTGCACAGGAGTGCCGGAAACCTGTCGGGGAGTGCCGCTATGATTTCACTGTGGCAATGATCAAACAGCTGATCTGGCAAGAGGTATGAGAGCCAAGTGCATATTACAAGTTGTTTCTCTAGCCGCTGAGGGGAAGTTTAATACAAGTATAAGTATGAAACGTCAGGGCACCGGAGACCTTGGCGACCTGACGTCGACGGCGCCGCTGAGCGGCAAGTACCTACGAGTTGTACGTGGACATCTCCTTCTCGTACCTAACCTTGTCGGCGTCGGCCATTGCGCGGAACTTCTCCTTTTCCTTGTCTGTCATGGCCCTCCACTGCTCACCGAGCGCCTTGCCGACCTGCGCCACCGACAGACCGGGGTTGTCCGCCACAACCTTTCCGCGCTTCTCCTTGCAGAACATCATGTACATACCCTGCACGGAAGCATATCGGTTAGTACCCGCAAGGTGCCTGTCAACAGTGTCACTGACGATACAGCAGTCGCGGCGGCGGGCTCCAGGTCCACAGAAGCGATACATGGACGATAGCCGGCGGTGGGCGGGCAAGTTCCGGGGTACGTTCAGACGGGCGAGCGAGCTCATCGAGACGAACCTCTCGCTGACGGGCAGACCGAACAAGAGTGGCCAGGCCAGGCACAGATAAAACCACCAGCACTACGCTGAATGGGGGTTGAAATTCGTTGGGAGAAAGGCGAGGGGGGTGGTCGGGGGGAAAAGAAGACTGGTCGTGGTGTGGTGGAGAGTCGTTCACAACTCGACGGCTGCGTCAGCACCAAGCCAGCAACAACGCGCTACGGACGTGTGCTGCGTGCGTACTATTGCCGAAGCGAGGAGTCGCGGTGGGCGAGAGCTCGAGGCTGCGAAGAGGAGCGGCGCGGGCGGCGGGGCGGTGCGAGCGGAGCTGAGTGCGTACAACATCCGGTAATATGTCGTTCGCTTTTGGGCCGGGAGCGAAGCGGATGATGCCGCGGGGGAGTCGACTCGAGGCAGGCCTGCCAGCTGGTAAACAACGCGTGACGTGACAGGCCCGCCTGCCAGCACGTCGGCCGCGTCGGATATCTCACAAGCCGGCCGGGCGAAGGGGTGGGAGGGCGCCGTGACTGTGGGGGCTGCCGGCCGGCGCGGGCTATTTCGACCCTGTGTTAAGCGAAACACCGGGGCGGGCCCGGGCCTGGGCGCTGGGCCCGGCCCTACAGACAGGGGCGCCTGTGTTTGCCCAGTGGGGGAAACGCCCACACTGCGCGCGCTACGCCCACGGGGCGGGTTTGCCCACACTGTGGCCCCGCACTGTGTATGATGTACGGGTCAACCCGTAGCGGCTGGATGTGCTAGTCTCGACCGCAGAGCCTCGCCGAGCACTGGGCGAGCCATACAGTTGATGCAGACCGCGGCTTTGCGGTGGGATATTGTAGACATCGGGACGCGGGTCGAGCCGTGCTGCTTGCAGAGCAGTGGAGGAGAGCAGGCCACCGCATATCTCGCTTTCGTTTAAACAGAGGATACTTACTGCCGCGAGAACGGAGACGCAGGGTACCACCGATAGCACCGTAAGGTACTACGCGACGTACTGGAGCGAAATACGAGTTGCAGACCAGCAGAAGTGATGTAATCAGGCTGTGCCGAGACAGTGACTCGGGCGGTGGGAGAGTCGACGCCACAGGCACGGGTGTCCCAACGTCTGGAACTGCAGGCAAGTCAGACGCGGAGGCCGACGACACTCCGTGAGCTGGTTTTCGAAACACAGCTGCTGCTAGGGCGGGGAGGGGCGAGCCGGCGCGCACCAAGGGCCTCTTGGGCGCGTTGGGGTCCTTCTTCGCGCGCTTCTTGCGGCCCCCATCCTCCTTGACCTTCGGCATGTTGGCGGCGTGAGGCTGTAGGGCTTTTGACGATCAGCTGCGGTTCGTGGTGGTAGCAGAAGGTGCTCGTTGAGGGTGTGGTGGGACTGATAACGGGCTGGTTTCACGGAGACGGATGTCAACTTCTTCGCTGCTGTAGTGCGTTGGGCGGGCGAGTGCCGGTCAGCAGACTGGCCATGGGCACATGTGGGTGAGTGACACAGATACATCCCGCCAAATAAACGTAATAACCACGATATATTTGTTACAACAAATCACATGATGATAAGGATGAAACGGATGATGACGCCCCGCGCAGGCGTTTGTACCCAGGTACTCGTGTCATTCAGCTGCGTCCACCCCATCGTCATCAAAATCGAGAGCTCGTCGCGCCGCAGAGCGCACATGCATAAATATAGCGACTACTGTACCCGTACAAATCGTTATGGTCGCCACATTAATAAGTATACTTACTGTAGCAATATCCGCCCGGCGTGTCCCGGGGCGGGTATGTGCATTAGCCCTTCGGGGTTCGAATGAGGCAATATTTATTACATAAATAAGGGTTTCCACAAAAGCGCACTACAAACAGAACCAGCAGCAACTATGAAATGGGGCAATGGTCTACGGGCAATGCCAGACCTACGACTGCAGTTGGCGCACGAGGTCAAGTGCTGGCACATGGGGCGGCTTATGTATTGATGATTTGGTACTGGACTACTGGTACCGGTGATGATAATAGTTCCATCAGTACTGTTTCTGTCGCTGTGACTCATCAGCAGGTAGGCTGTAGTAATGAGTAATGACCAGCGATGATCGTACGTACTGTATGTAATCCTTAGTACCGCAGCGAGTAGAACTGTGAGGATATATCCTATACCCTCACTAACCCTAATCAACCATAGCACACATTAAGGCGCGTAGCGCGCGCGCCACTTGTAGTGGCTGCGCCTGCGCCCTGTCGTCCGCACTGCGCCCGCTGATATATCAGCGCGGCGCCCTGCCGGACTGTAATAATAAGACAATACTCACCCTCACAACCTAGGAGTAGCACAGACTCTTGCCACCATAAGCGCATTCCCTCACATTTGGTGCTTCTACCTACTCCTTCGCTCTCTCGCGAGCCTTTCACAGTCACACTACTGTAGCTTTCTATCGTATCATATCTGCGGGCGTCGAAGATTACCCCGCCGCAAACGTGGTCGGCAATTCCCCCGCCGAGACCTGTCATAGGCGACTGCCCCGCCGATTCGCGACTGCCCTTCTAGAAGGCAGCACGGAATACCATAACCTGTCCTTGTCGTGGACTCCACCTTACCGTAACTTCACCTTCTTATCCGACACCCGATTACTATATACCTGCAGCTTCAGCGCCAACTGAGCGCCTCATATGCGCCTGTAGCGTAGCCACCGCGGGCGCCGGCAATTACCCCGCCGGAAGACTGTAACGGGCTTTTCCGAAAGCCACTGAATCATAACGATTCTGCCAAGAGGCAGCATTGGACAGTCGAAACTTATCGACGACTGAATCCACGACCATAACTCCGCGCTTGCTGTCAGCGGGAGCTTATCATATATCCGCCACACGATGTCGGCGCTACCATCAACTCTACTTTCTCGCCCGGAGCTTGGGGATTACCGGGCCGCGACGCTACCTGAGAAATTCGGAGCGTCGTAGAAAAAAAATACTATAACAGGCCAACAGGCAGCACTATACACCAGAACCCGCTCGACCACTGAGTCGAGCTTATCATAACTCCGCCTTGTCTTGAGGCGAATGCATACAATATCCCTCTGCGCTACCTTCTCACTTGGAGCGCTACACCCATGATACTCGCGCTTGTCGTGGGGCAACTGCGGGTGTCGGCAATTACCCCGCCGAAAAACTATAAGAGGCTTTTCCAGAAGCCACCCTGCCAAAAGGCAGTACTATACAGTCGAACATTCTCGACTATGGAATCGAACGAATCATAACTCCGCCCTTTCATAAGGCGGAAGCATACTATATTCTGCGCCACCTCGGCGCTACTTTCAGCCCGGAGTTTGGACATTACCGGGACGCGCGACGCTGCCTGTAGAACTCGGAGCGTCATTATTCTTTTTTTGTATGAATCGAATTGAGGTAAGCGGCCTATTAGGTAAGCCACTTCCACTCCCACCTTACCTTATCTTCTTTGCCAAAAAATATGAATAACATAACAACCATCGAACGTCAGCATATCATTGTCGGAACCATACATCACTGTTGCGTCGCTTATTACGATATTCAAACCATATTGAGCCCGAAGAGGCATGTGACGATATCCAAACCATATTGATCCCGAAGAGGCCTGAAATCAAACCATATCCAGCAGGTTGAATCCTGACTGTAATGACTATATTTCGAACAATATCACAGCCTCAATGGCAGCTGCGGACGAAACGATGATCAGTCGCCCAATGGGGTCGACAACGATATCTCCTCAATGAATGAGGACAAACCATAACTTGCAGGACGAAACGATAATCAGTCGCCCAATGGGGTCGACAACGATATCTCCTCGATGAATGAGGACACACCATAACTTGCAGAACGAAACGATAATCAGTCGCCCAATGGGATCGACAACGATATCTCCTCAATGAATGTGAGGACAAACCATAACTGGAAAATGTTGTTGACATTGTAAATGATATGCCACCTCACAATACGAATGATACAATATACATGATAATCTAGGCCAAACTGAGGGTCACTCTGGCGAACACATGTTGCCAAAAGGAGAGGAAGAGATAACATCACAACCTCTCCATGATCACCATAATAATCCAATTCTAAGTGAGGCACAGCCTCGCCTGAACATATGAACATCTTTCCAACATATCTCAGAGCAAAGCCATGAGAGCTATGACTCTGATGCTAATCATAAAAGATATTCATGACCTATTACGATATGCTGCGCGAAGATGGTGACTATATCCAAAATATGATACTGGGTTTTCAATCCAGTGAGTCAAGGAATACTATAAGTAACCTGCGCCAAGCAGGCGGTCTGATTCTTCCCTTCATGGATGCAGACCTGGTACCATATCAAGACATGGCAATGAAACATACACTATAACCAAGGCTGGAATGCCGGCCTGATGGACAATCTGGCTGACTTTGTCGGCAGATGGTCTAACAATATCATAGAACATAACCATATCACGCACAGGCCTGCTGGAGCAGAGGACCCGCAGCAGCGACTCTTGCTGCAAATACAATATATTGACACTGTGCTTACACGGGCTACACCAAAGCCAGCCAGCTCAGCCCTCATACTGTTTCCAGCAGCTTATGTTCATCAGATTCCTGTGCTAACATATTGCAAGATATTCCGAATGGCGCACAAGACTGGATCCAAACCGGAATGGGTCCTTGAGTATGTTAACCATATGGCCCCTGCGCTTGAGGCGTGGCGGCAGAGATACAATAAGAAAGTACGTGAGCACTTCAAAGACTGTGCTAACATATCTTATCCCAAACATATCTTATCCCAACAGACAGTTTGCAGACCAACCGTTGGGTCTGCCAATATACTCTGCCATCAGAACCATAATGACCAAAGCAGCGCAGCAACGGCACAATCCAAGTGCCTATGATATGAGTGCAAAACCTGCAGATTATGACCCACACCTGCAGCATGAACCATATGCTGGCCAACCGGACCATAGGGCAGACAAGCGCCCATCATATCCTCCAGCAGAATAGACCAGGCGGAAGTCGCCTAGGCGTGAAACCTCGCCACCGGTGAGTGAACGGCCTGCACCGCAACAACTATATGCAACTGTAGCTGCTAGCCAGCCAACGCTGCAACTTAAACTGACCCCGCTGGCAGGGCAGGAGAAGTTGCATGCCAATCACCATAGCCCTCTGTACCTCACTGAGGTCATGCAGTTTTTGGACAGAGTGGGCCCTACAGTAACAGAACATGTCTATGACTATATGTCAGAAAGATATGTGCTTGACTCTATCAACAAACAATCACAATACTATAATACACTGGAAACCATGTTCGCAAACAAGCGAGGAATCCGTGGAGCTGCCTTTACTGATTCTCATCAGTTGGCAGAAACTATAATATGCTATGTTCAAAGTAAAAAATGTTATCATGATCTCAAAATACACAGGCACAATGGATTTTTGCCTGCAAATCTTATTATACAAATACTGTAATACGCTGACAACAATTTTTCGCTGGGTGCTGAAATGATCCAGCGTCAATCAGCGTGGAAGCAAACATATCCTAATAAGGACTAACCATACGCATGCCGTAAGGCTTACGATAACCTGAGCAGGCACCTAGGCTTGAAGCCAGGGCCCTCAGTGCAACTGCTGAAAATATCAGTAATATCAGACATGCTCCCGAAGCATGATGGTGGAGGTGGCTGTGATGGTAGTGGAGGCCGCAATAGCGGCCGTGGCGGCCGCTCTGAAGGAGGAGGCCGCGGCAGAAATGTTGGTCGCGGCCGGGGCGGTCGAGGTGGAGAATAAATATAGGCTACCATATGAACGCATGCCCACTATAATAGTGGAGACCACTTTCGTCCGCAGCGCTCCAAAGAAGAGCATACAAGCTGAGGCATCAGCCCAGCAAATTGCAAACAAACTACAGTATAAAACAAATATTGACATAGTAAACTGAATGAATTGACTTTATAAATACCTTTTGATCCACTATGTCAATATCAGTCTCCTTACCTTATGATTGAATGTTGCCATACACTACATAAGCTGAACGTAGTGATGTATTGTTTTGGCAACAGCTTTGATTTGCGGTGATTTGGATGTGGCCGCTCAAGTTGATCTGTGCCAGGGGACGCTCTGGAGTGTTCCTGGGCGTGGGCCTGCCCCTGTCGTTTACGGCAGGATCGCCAACAATCAGAGTTCATAAAAGTCGGCCGACGAACACATCCTCCCATCATATATTGCTTTGAGCCAACTTTCACATAACGACAAGAATATCATATAACTATAAAGACAATATCTGAATATTGGCTCACGGCTACTGTGTCTCATGACACCACTATGATATAACCATGACAACAATACCAAGAGTAAATATTGTGGAGGATGTGGGACCACTGCGTTCGAAACATATGGTCGATGACACTCAGGAACCCCCTGTTGTGCATCATATACTGGAGACTCACAAGCGCAGAAGGCGTAAACCCAATAAACACCATATTATCGGTCAGAAAGGCACCTCGTCAAAAGCAAACTGAACCAGTTGAAAAATTACTATATCAGCAAAAGCCACCAACAACGGTGGAGAATGCTGTGCAAACGGACACTGTTGAGTGCCGTCACATGCAAACACAAATCAATGAAATCATATCTGACTATAATGACAATATGGCCAGGGCGATGATCCTTGAGCATCATGATAACGACGCAACAGTATCAGCTCCCCAACACGATACTTACCCATCATTCAATCAGAATGTTCGGCAACAATTAAACATGATATGGGGGCCGTTCACCCTTGATGGGGCGGCAACAGCTGAAACCACAAAAGTGCTTGACAATTATTGTTCTCCGACTAACTCTTTCTTTGATGCTGACATTACTAACCATCATGTGTGGTTGAATCCACCTTTTGAGCAAATCTCTGATTTTATCGCCTGCTTCGAAAGGAAGCGCAGGCTGAATCCTTACAATATTTCCGCAGTAATTGGGATTCCAAAATGGAAAAACAATAACAATATCAAACATATGCTGAAAACATACAAAAAATACACCAGTACCCTCAGGGTGCTTATTTGTATGATATTCCAGACCCAAGTAACCATAAAGAGCGGATACCAATGGGTCCGACTCCATTCGCAGTTGATGTATGCCTTGCTGACTATACTGTCGAAGACAGACTGCGCGACAAAGCGCACAATGTGAAACCACCATATCAAATTCCAACCGCAAACTTTACTTCTCAGACTGTCGAGACAGATCTGTTGAAGGCCAAAGCCAAAATTACAATAAACAATGATATCCTGTCCAATCACGTTGACATACTGATCGACAGTGCTGCCCAAAGAGAATTTATCTCATAAGATATTGTACAAAAATATAATCTGCCAGTGAAACTGCTGGATCAAGCGATCAAAATACAACTGGCAGATGGAATAACATATAAGATCTCTCGACATTATGTTACTGTAATGTTTCAATTTGAGGCGGGTTACACTACGAAGGCTAATTTTGTTTGCCTCCCCAGCAACAATAACTGGGATGTCATACTTGGCATTCCATGGCTGAGAAAAAACAATCCAGACATCCATTGGGATGATGCCACCATACACGAGAGTCAGACAAATGCCACGCTGTTTGGCTGTGAGATCGTCCACTCTGAAAGAGGACTATATTGAGACGCAGACACCGCGGACAAATTCGAATGATCTGCAAATACAGACTGATTTTGGCCAACAATATGACGAAAAAATAATGCGAATCATAAAACAATATGGTCACGATAAAAATACCTTAACTGACCTGCCACCGAGCAGGGGCAGATTTGATCACAGTATTCCAACCATACCTGATGCTAACCCGCCAAAAGGACAAAATTTATAAAATGTCTCCGGCGGAGCCGACTCAGCTGAAAAAGCAGCTGACACAATATTTAGAGAAAAACTGGATCCGACCCTATATTGAATCATATTGAATCATATTAAACCATATTGAATCATATTGAATCATATTGAACCATATTGAATCATATTGAACCATATTGAATCATATTGAATTATGTTGAACCATATTGAACCATATTAATCGTATTGAACCATATTGAAGCAACATATTAACCATATTGAACAGTTACTTGCGAGACTTCGCAAACATATTATCATTTGTACCTGAACCATATTGACCATATTGAACAGTGATTATGCATAAACCCTAATGCCGGACAGCTGCGTCATGTCGCTTACCCGGCAAAGGTCCTGAGGGGGGCGCAACTGCGCTACTCCACTTACGATACTGAATTTCTGGGTGTAGTGATTGCCTTACAACATTGGCGACATTACCTGGAGGGATGCAAACATTTTACCGTAGTCACTGACCATACAACCCTCCGACATCTGCCAACCCAGGAAAAGCTCAGCAAAGAACATGCTGGCTGGTCCCAAATTATATCACCATATATGAACAATATTAATATTGTACATAAAAAGGGATCTCAAAATATGGCAGATGCACTCAGCATATTACCAGATCTAACAGATCTGAAGGTATCGTTAGATGCATACTATATGCAGACCTTTCAGAAGGATCTGGAGCACATCACTGAATGGCTCAATCTTACTACTGTCTCAGTGCAGTTGCACAAACAATTCCTCAACCATATCAAACTAAAATATATGCAGGATCCAAAACTGAACAAGGCGAAACTATCTCCTGGAGTACGATATGATTACCATACTGATCTGAACCATATCATCAAAGAACACCATAATTACCATACTGATCTGAGCCATGATGATGATGATGAACTCAAAAAGAGCATCATCAGAGAACATCACGATATTAAGACGGCTGGCCATAGCGGTATACTCAGGACAGAGAACCTGATCAAAAAAAATTTTTGCTGGCCGCACATGCACCAAAACATAAAATCATATATTCGAAACTGTAAAGTCTGCAAGCTGACGAAACAACATACGCATGCCCCAGCAGCGGCTTTGCAGCCACTGCCAACACCAACTGTACCATGGGAATATTTCAGTCTTGACTTTATCACAAACTTACCATCAGTGGATGGTTATGACTGTATTGCCACTTTGTGGATTTGTTCACAAAGCAGGCACACTTTGTACCATGCCAAAAAGCCATCTCAGCTCCAGAACTGGCACAACTGTACATCAAAACTATATACAAACTCCATGGTCTCAGTACCTGTATGATAGGAGACAGAGATGTCAAGTATACATCATCATATTTCCAAGAACTGCTCAAACAGCTTGGCACAACCTTAAACCTCAGTACTGCTCACCATCCGCAGACTGATGGTCAGACTGAAATATTGAATAAGATAATTGAGCAGTTGCTCCGCGCATTCTGCTACAATAACCAGCAGGAATGGGTGAACTACCTATCCCTTGCTGAGTTCAATTACAATAACACAGAATCGTCCACAACAAAATTTATTCCATTCCAGGCAATATATGGCTTCCATCCTCGGTTGCCAATAGATATTGTAAACCCCAAAACTGGAGTGAGAGAGATTACCATAGACATTCTGTCAAAAATACAGGATATACACAATCTGGTGCATGAAAATATCATAATTGCCAAAGAATACGAAAGGCACTACTATGATAAAGACAATAAGCAGCCGATAACGTTTCAGATCGGTGATAAGATAATGATAAAAACTGACGATATGATCATAAGAGGACAGAAGTGTCCTAAGCTCAAACGACGATATGTAGGACCATATGAGGTCATCGAACAGGTGAACCCTCAGGCCTACAGAATACAATTACCACCTGAGCTTGAGTGCCACCCAGTGTTCCATGTCTCAAATTTGAGACTCTGGGATACTATATCTGCGCAAACAGAAATTCCGGATGCCTTGATTGGCAGGCAGACGCGCGGAACTGATGACCCAATCATTGCGGACATCACTGACTGTAAATTGGCACTATACCCCAGACTGTATGCAAAGGGCAAAGCCTTGCTGTTCAAAGTAAGGTTCCATAATTTTCCAGCAACAGGAGATGACTGGATGCCCTATGAAACGATGCGGTATTCACCGGTGATGCAGCATTGTATGCTGTCAGAACGATATAAACATATCTCGACCTCACCAGCATACCGTGCTGCTAAGGCGAGCCACCCGCAAAGGTTTCCACCGTGAATCTGCTAGCTCAGATTCATCAGAGCGGGGTGGAATGTGAGGATATGTCCTATACCCTCACCAACCCTAATCAACCATAGCACACATTAAGGCGCGTAGCGCGCGCACCACTTGTAGTGGCTGCGCCTGCGCCCTGTCGTCCGCGCGGTGCCCTGCCGGACTGTTATAACACTCTCACCCTCACAACCTCGGAGTAGCACAGACTCTTGCCACCATAAGCGCATTCCCTCACACTAGCAGGTGACACCATAGCGTATGACAATCGCGCTCCTGCTGGTACGCAGGCGTAAGTACAGGTTACTCGCACCCCATGTGGGTACTCGTAATACTGTTTTTTTTATTTAAATTACTCGTAATACTGTCATGCACTACTAGTCGCCTGGTAGTCGCTCGTACTGACGCCTCGTCGTCCTCGTACCAGTACTTTGCCTTCACTTGTACTCGAACTTGCAATGCTCATACTCGTACTTCGCTTGGCTTGTACTCGTTCTCGTCCGCCTCAGTCGCCAGTTCTTTGCTCCTTCGTCGGCTCCCGCAGTACAAAGTACAGCAGTGTAGAGTACATAACACTCTCACCCTGTTAATGAACAGCGGCCGCGCTGTTCGCCAGTACGTTCAGCAGAACTCGGTCGTCGTTGTACAGTCGCGCAGCCATAATCTGTACAGATATGTACAGGTGGAGACACTCGTCGTAGTGGCAGTCCCATCCGGAAAAAAAAATCCTCATAGTCGAGCATCATCTTGTGGTGCAGCAAGTTGCAGCAAATCGCCACCAATGGGACCGATAGGTGTCGTTCGGTGGGTAGCCACAGAAATGCACCATTCTTCGAGCTCAGCCTCGTCGTGTCGTACTGTCGCAAGTCCCTTTTGACTCGTCCGTGTGCGCCATCGCCCCCATGTTGCCATCGGAACGCACACTCGCGTAGTCGTGGTCAAAGATCTCATACCAAAGGCTCTTGCGTCGCAGTTCGCCGAGTTAGCAGGCTCGCATCTTGGCAATCTCAGCGGTGTCGACAATGGCACGCAGCGCGTCGGTATATTTGTCGCAAAGCAGAAAGTCGATGGTGTGTCATCGATGCTCGCGATACCGTAGGTGGGACACTTGTCGCTACATGTAGCAGCTCTCGTGCTCGCAGTCGCTCATCGCTGAACCGTAGTCTCATGTAGTCCACGGATTTCTCTTCTCTCGATTTCGGTCAGCTGTTTTGTACTCGCGTACGAAATTAATTGTACCAGCACCTCATGGTTGTACCGGTAACCACAGCTGTTCTGTCTTCTTCTTCTTCTGAGTTCGATTTTCGTGTGGCAGGTTCATTCTTCATCGCAGAAAAAAAAGCTGCGGTTCTTCTCGTTCGCTATACCAGCTCGTTACCAGTAGTCGCTACTGTTCCGATAACGGCTGATACATTTCGGTTATGGTTGATGTCGCGCCATCGCCAACTCGCGTCGTCGGAACTGTAGCTCGGGTCGCGAGTCGCACGTTGCTCCGCCTTCATGGCTTCGCAGCTTGCAGCGTCATCGTTACACATCTCAGATCGAACGTTCGGCCGCTCCTTGGTACTCGCGATCTTATCTTCGTCCCTTCGCTAGTTCATAATTTCGCTCGCTCGTTGTCGCATCCTCCTCATCGTCGCTACATCGTTCTCGCCACGTCGAACTTGACTCCATCTGTCAAAGCCGGTGCGCATCCTTGGTGGGCGTCCCCGCCATAGGAACCTTGACATCTGAAGTCTTCTTATGTCCCTACCTCGCCTCTCGCTCTCGTCGCTATGCCGCTTTTCTTGTGGAATCCGGAACCATGTGCTCCGGTCACCGCTCCGAAACCAAGTGTCACAGCCCCCTTAGGACTTAGGCCGAATAGTCGTCTAGCCATAGATAGTCCTAAAGCAGGAGCTGAGTTGAGGGCCCATTGGATCGTTATTCCACACGGCCAGGAATAATGAGCGGAGATTTGGAAAAAGGGATTCTTACAGTACCGGAAGCCAGCAACCTGGGTGACTGGCCCGGCGGTGGTTTTGCCGGCCTATTTATAGTCGCTGGTTTCCGGCATTCAGTGCGTTGTGTACCGATCCAATTTCCGCCACCTGTGCTGCGTGTAACTACTAGACTCATACTAAAATCGACGTGTGCGGTCCCAACCCGCGGCCCGTCGCTATTTTAGTCTCACACTACGATTCCTGGGACGATTCTGTGTTATTGTAATTGAACTCAGCAAGGGATAGGTAGTTCACCCATTCCTGCTGGTTATTGTAGCAGAATGCGCGGAGCAACTGCTCAATTATCTTATTCAATATTTCAGTCTGACCATCAGTCTGCGGATGGTGAGCAGTACTGAGGTTTAAGGTTGTGCCAAGCTGTTTGAACAGTTCTTGGAAATATGATGATGTATACTTGACATCTCTGTCTCCTATCATACAGGTACTGAGACCATTGAGTTTGTATATATTTTTGATGTACAGTTGTGCCAGTTCTGGAGCCGAGATGGCTTTTTGGCATGGTACAAAGTGTGCCTGCTTTGTGAACAAATCCACAAAGTGGCAATACAGTCATAACCATCCACTGATGGTAAGTTTGTGATAAAGTCAAGACTGAAATATTCCCATGGTACAGTTGGTGTTGGCAGTGGCTGCAAAGCCGCTGCTGGGGCATGCGTATGTTGTTTCGTCAGCTTGCAGACTTTACAGTTTCGAATATATGATTTTATGTTTTGGTGCATGTGCGGCCAGCAAAAATTTCTTTTGATCAGGTTCTCTGTCCTGAGTATACCGCTATGGCCAGCCGTCTTAATATCGTGATGTTCTCTGATGATGCTCTTTTTGAGTTCATCATCATCATCATGGCTCAGATCAGTATGGTAATTATGGTGTTCTTTGATGATATGGTTCAGATCAGTATGGTAATCATATCGTACTCCAGGAGATAGTTTCGCCTTGTTCAGTTTTGGATCCTGCATATATTTTAGTTTGATATGGTTGAGGAATTGTTTGTCCAACTGCACTGAGACAGTAGTAAGATTGAGCCATTCAGTGATGTGCTCCAGATCCTTCTGAAAGGTCTGCATATAGTATGCATCTAACGATACCTTCAGATCTGTTAGATCTGGTAATATGCTGAGTGCATCTGCCATATTTTGAGATCCCTTTTTATGTACAATATTAATATTGTTCATATATGGTGATATAATTTGGGACCAGCCAGCATGTTCTTTGCTGAGCTTTTCCTGGGTTGGCAGATGTCGGAGGGTTGTATGGTCAGTGACTACGGTAAAATGTTTGCATCCCTCCAGGTAATGTCGCCAATGTTGTAAGGCAATCACTACACCCAGAAATTCAGTATCGTAAGTGGAGTAGCGCAGTTGCGCCCCCCTCAGGACCTTTGCCGGGTAAGCGACATGACGCAGCTGTCCGGCATTAGGGTTTATGCATAATCACTGTTCAATATGGTCAATATGGTTCAGGTACAAATGATAATATGTTTGCGAAGTCTCGCAAGTACCTGTTCAATATGGTTAATATGTTGCTTCAATATGGTTCAATACGATTAATATGGTTCAATATGGTTCAACATAATTCAATATGATTCAATATGGTTCAATATGATTCAATATGGTTCAATATGATTCAATATGATTCAATATGGCTTATGGTAATCGTCCCAGGAATCGTCACACAACAATCGCGCTCCTGCTGGTACGCAGGCGTAAGTACAGGTTACTCGCACCCCATGTGGGTACTCGAATACTGTCCTGCACCACTAGTCGCCTTGTAGTCGCTCGTACTGACGCCTCGTCGTCCTCGTACCAGTACTTCGCCTTCACTTGTACTCGCACTTGCAATGCTCATACTCGTACTTCGCTTGGCTCATACTCGTTCTAAGTCGCCAGTTCTTCGCTCCTTCGTCGGCTCCCGCAGTACAAAGTACAGCAGTGTAGAGTACATGACACTAGCCCTCATTATTGGTATGGCCGATGTACGGCTCACGGCACGGCGCCGTGAAACCGTGCCGCTGCGAGTGCTCATCCGGACGAGGTGCGGCATGTTGCCGCGTGGGTGGCTCGACCGACAGATGCTACCCGATACGCGCTTCCAGCGCAGCGCATTGGAACGGCTCCGGCGCCGTGCTTTCGGCACATATGCATGAGTTATGCGTCGCGTCACGGTTTGTTGTTCTACACCGCGCCACGGCACCCGGCAGTCACCATGAATAGCCGCGGCGTGTTGCGTCGCGTTTGTCTCGTCCAACACGTGCTTTCCCAAACGCGCGTCTCCTCGGCGCGCAATTTGATACGATGCGGTGTAGCCCATGCCGTGCACAATGGCGGGCACATATCGGCACGGGCGCAATACGGTTTATTGGCCACCCCGCGGAACGGCTCCAAGCGGTCCTTCGGAGTGCGGCGGCGTGATGCAACGTGTTTGCCTCGCCCGGCATATGCTAGCCCCCATGTGCGCCCCCATTGCGCGCTGTGTGAGGCCTACGGTAATCCGCGTGCCGCGGTCTGTCAGACTTGCCATTTGCAGAATGGCCCTAGTGCGCCGCCCCGCGGAACGCGTACAAGCACTCATCCGGACGAGGTGCGGCATGTTGCAGCGTGGTTGGCTCGTCCGAAAGATGCTACCCGATATGCGCCCCTCAGCGGCGCGCATTGGAACGGCTCCGGCACCGCGCGCGCGCCGTGCTTGGGGCACATATACATCCGTTATGCGGCGCGTTACGGTTCACACACCCTCACCGCGCAACGGCCGCATGCGGTCATCAAGAATAGCCGCGGCATGTCGCTTCACGTTTCTCTCGTCCGACACATGCTTGCCTATGCCCGCGTCTCTTGGACGCGCGATATGAACGCTCCGGTGTAGCGCGGGCCGTACTGCGTGGGCCAGCCCACATTATTGGTGTGGCCGATGTACGGCTCACGGCACGGCGCCGTGAAACCGTGCCGCTGCGAGTGCTCATCCGGACGAGGTGCGGCATGTTGCCGCGTGGTTGGCTCGACCGACAGATGCTACCCGATACGCGCTTCCAGCGCCGCGCATTGGAACGGCTCCGGCGTCGCGCGCGCCGTGCTCGCGGCACATATACATGAGTAATGCGTCGCGTCACGGTTTGTTGTTCTACACCGCGCCACGGCACCCGGCAGTCACCATGAATAGCCGCGGCGTGTTGCGTCGCGTTTGTCTCGTCCAACACGTGCTTTCCCAAACGCGCGTCTCCTCGGGGCGCATTTCGTACGATGCGGTGTAGCCCATGCCGTGCACAATGGCGGGCACATATCGGCACGGGCGCAATACGGTTTATTGGCCACCCCGCGGAACGGCTCCAAGCGGTCCTTCGGAGTGCGGCGGCGTGATGCAACGTGTTTGCCTCGCCCGGCATATGCTAGCCCCCATGTGCGCCCCCATTGCGCGCTGTGTGAGGCCTACGGTAATCCGCGTGCCGCGGTCTGTCAGACTTGCCATTTGCAGAATGGCCCTAGTGCGCCGCCCCGCGGAACGCGTACAAGCACTCATCCGGACGAGGTGCGGCATGTTGCAGCGTGGTTGGCTCGTCCGAAAGATGCTACCCGATATGCGCCCCTCAGCGGCGCGCATTGGAACGGCTCCGGCACCGCGCGCGCGCCGTGCTTGGGGCACATATACATCCGTTATGCGGCGCGTTACGGTTCACACACCCTCACCGCGCAACGGCCGCATGCGGTCATCAAGAATAGCCGCGGCATGTCGCTTCACGTTTCTCTCGTCCGACACATGCTTGCCTATGCCCGCGTCTCTTGGACGCGCGATATGAACGCTCCGGTGTAGCGCGGGCCGTACTGCGTGGGCCAGCCCACATTGGTATGGCCGATGTACGGCTCACGGCACGGCGCCGTGAAACCGTGCCGCTGCGAGTGCTCATCCGGACGAGGTGCGGCATGTTGCCGCGTGGTTGGCTCGACCGACAGATGCTACCCGATACGCGCTTCCAGCGCCGCGCATTGGAACGGCTCCGGCGTCGCGCGCGCCGTGCTCGCGGCACATATACATGAGTTATGCGGCGCGTCACGGTTTGCTGTTCTACACCGCGCCACGGCACCCGGCAGTCACCATGAATAGCCGCGGCGTGTTGCGTCGCGTTTGTCTCGTCCAACACGTGCTTTCCCAAACGCGCGTCTCCTCGGGGCGCATTTCGTACGATGCGGTGTAGCCCATGCCGTGCACAATGGCGGGCACATATCGGCACGGGCGCAATACGGTTTATTGGCCACCCCGCGGAACGGCTCCAAGCGGTCCTTCGGAGTGCGGCGGCGTGATGCAACGTGTTTGCCTCGCCCGGCATATGCTAGCCCCCATGTGCGCCCCCATTGCGCGCTGTGTGAGGCCTACGGTAATCCGCGTGCCGCGGTCTGTCAGACTTGCCATTTGCAGAATGGCCCTAGTGCGCCGCCCCGCGGAACGCGTACAAGCACTCATCCGGACGAGGTGCGGCATGTTGCAGCGTGGTTGGCTCGTCCGAAAGATGCTACCCGATATGCGCCCCTCAGCGGCGCGCATTGGAACGGCTCCGGCACCGCGCGCGCGCCGTGCTTGGGGCACATATACATCCGTTATGCGGCGCGTTACGGTTCACACACCCTCACCGCGCAACGGCCGCATGCGGTCATCAAGAATAGCCGCGGCATGTCGCTTCACGTTTCTCTCGTCCGACACATGCTTGCCTATGCCCGCGTCTCTTGGACGCGCGATATGAACGCTCCGGTGTAGCGCGGGCCGTACTGCGTGGGCCAGCCCACATTGGTATGGCCGATGTACGGCTCACGGCACGGCGCCGTGAAACCGTGCCGCTGCGAGTGCTCATCCGGACGAGGTGCGGCATGTTGCCGCGTGGTTGGCTCGACCGACAGATGCTACCCGATACGCGCTTCCAGCGCCGCGCATTGGAACGGCTCCGGCGTCGCGCGCGCCGTGCTCGCGGCACATATACATGAGTTATGCGTCGCGTCACGGTTTGTTGTTCTACACCGCGCCACGGCACCCGGCAGTCACCATGAATAGCCGCGGCGTGTTGCGTCGCGTTTGTCTCGTCCAACACGTGCTTTCCCAAACGCGCGTCTCCTCGGGGCGCATTTCGTACGATGCGGTGTAGCCAATGCGGTGCACAATGGCGGGCACATCTCGGCACGGGCGCAATACGGTTTATTGGCCACCCCGCGGAACGGCTCCAATCTGTGCCAGCAGCCGCGGTAATACAGATGGGGCGAGTGTTATTCGGAATGAGCGGTCTTTCGGAGTGCGGCGGCGTGATGCAACGTGTTTGCCTCGCCCGGCATATGCTAGTCCCCATGTGCGCCCCCGAAGACGCTTGAGGTTGGCGCAAGTCTCGTCAATCTCGTCCTTCAAAGTAGGCGCCTCATCAATATGCCGCACATAGGGTGAACATACAGCGTGAAAAGGACAGTCGGTAAGGCATGTGAGATTGCTTTCTCAGGAAGGCGCTAAACATGCTAGCGGGGTGTTGACACAAGTGCGACGACCGCGAAATGTTCGGGAGAAGAGGCCCCAAGAGAAGCACCAAGGGGGGGATTGGCCACAATCATGGCCTTCGGATATGCAAAACTAGTCTCGCCTTGGCACACATGGAATCTTGTCAATCTGGCTCTTAATTTCCTTCCAGGCGGAACTATAGCAGACGCAAAACGCAAGAGGTTCCTAATCTAGGCACGCGGGTAGGTTGACCCAGATGCGAGGTCGGTTACTAAAACCGGCTCTGCGGCGAGCGGAGGCTTAAATGCCGTCTGCGCATTATTGCGATAAGGAGCATGGGCGCGGGCAACAACTAGTTGTATTTGAAGTAACAAAGATAATAACTCGTGGGCACGGTGAATTGGTGCAGGCAAAAGGCATGTCTCACCGGCTGCCGGGAGAGCACGGCGGCAGGCGGAGCGGATGTCGGGTCCGCGGATTGTGGATTGGGTGCCGTGGGGTGGGGAGGGGAGGGTGGCAAATTAACCGCAATCTTGACACTCGGGACTTCGTGGATGGAACCCGCCGCCTCCGCTGACCCCTCGGATGCTAGAGCGGCGCTAGGATGGGCTTTCATCAGTTCGGCGTGGCGAAGGGCACTGTCACGGGGATGCAAGTCCGCGACGCGGTGAGTGGCCCCCGACGCAGTGCGCGGCATTACAAAAATCCGGTCAACCCATCACCCTGCTTGAATTTCCCACCCCTGCCCTCGAGTAATCGAGTTCACCACATCATATGAGTGGGTATATTCCTCTGAAATGCCCAAGAAAATACTTCAACTTTAGCTATTAACCTCCCGGATTGGACCATATATGGCCAATATGGGGGCAGAAAGCTACTCAAGTGTACCAAAAAATGGTGTACCAAAACTACCCCCATATGGAGATGATACTAGTACTACCTGCAAAAGAGGTACAATATAGTACGGGCAGTTAAGTCATACGATTGGGCAATCTTGAATAGGATGTCATACAAAAGCATGAGAAAGCATGCTAATAGTACATTGTGCTAGCATGGGATGACAGCTAAGCGCATGCTTGGACAACATGTATGCATAATTGGGGTCCGTGAATGGGGATTAGGATTAGGGCGCTTGCGTCGCTGGACCTGTTCATGTTTAGAGGAACTGTTATGTACTCTACACTGCTGTACTTTGTACATAACAGGAACGCTTTAGCAGCTCACGGCCTCATAAATGGACAAATTAAATCGCCTGCGCGTTCTAATACCTCATCAGTGCTTTTAGATTCGCGCGCAGTGGCGTTTTAACCGGGCTTTGCGTAAATTTCATGTAGTCCCATCTTTGTGACGAGTAGTCTTTTTGCTTGCAGCGGGACTGCGTGCTGCTTGCTTGGGGCCAACATGTATTCATCCCCAAACTTATCCACCATGGCCGTTGATCATGGCCATACCCCCTAATCGCTTGTCATGGCTTGCAGATCTAATGCGCATTGGTTTTGATGCCTCACATGGATACCTTGCTTGTACTGCGGTATCTAATAATATAGTCAGCCGCATGGCTCCATCATTGATATAATAATTCCAATGATATAACCATGCCTTTTTGGTGCTCTGGCGGCCCTATCGACTACTGTCTATCATTGGTGGGCTATGCATTCCTGATTTTCACCCGGATCTGTCTGTCCAAGCTAAACAGCTTGCGTATATGTATGTCACGCGCGCTCTATCACGTCGCGCTATGCACTCACATGATGCCGATTAGCAGCGTAGCCTCCACCGTGAGTGGGACACGGGGCCAGACTGGCCTTGGAAGACAGGACATTGAAGCTGTGACGGCTGAGGTGTCGCTGCATCGTGCCAGCACTATAACATTATTAAGATGCATCAGCAACTGATTCTTTTAGTACATGGACCCTATTTTGGACAATTGATCACCATCTCTTGGGAGTGTATCCTTCCGCGTGAGCCGCGAATTGGGTGGAATAGTTCGCCTTTGGCTTAGCTCTCCCGCCAAACAACTGATGTCCCCAATGATCACGAATAATAATCCAAGCCGATTTGCAATTACGATTGCTGCCTAGTGGGGGACATCCCGTGGGAGCACTGCCAACAGTGAAATAACATGATAGTTCAGCGCGGCACATTCAGAAATCGCGATGATGCATCCACTACGGAATCGTGACTCCCATGTTCGGTAATTGTGCTGCTGTGTAGCACGTAGGTACATCAAAGCACGGCAGTTTCCGCTTTCCTCCCGGGCAAGGGGCCGCACAACTTCTAGTCGTCGAGGTAGATGGTTGCGCAATTTTCTCTTTCGGATGTTTATCAGCATGTGGCACTACCGTGGTTCCAGTAAAAATGATCATATCATACGACAGCATGGGCATGGCTTAATTAAACTGGGATCACGTCAATGGGCTCACCCTGATGCATTGGAGAAACGAGGGGCAGCAGGTTCAACCATGAGGGAAGCAGCCTCATGTCCGCCACCCATTTGGAGGCATGACACTCACGCGGCTGGTAGGCCCCCACAGCCCAAGGGCATTTCCTGGGTGCATTCCACACGTCTTCCCGAAGCCACCCATCCATTGCCATTGCCGACACTTCGCTCCCCCTCGGCCCTCTTACACCAGCGGCACTGCAGCCTCAGCATTAACGGTTTAGGCAATCCTGTCACTTGCCACCCGACTGTAGAGGGGGTCTCAGCGGCGAAACCGAGAATAACACTCAATAATCACGCTCACTCAGATGTATAGACATCACCAGCGGTGGGAGCAGCACGCCTGGCAGCGCCCCCATTAGCCAGCCAAGCTGATTGACTGGCTCTGCATTCGCCATCAACATGACCTATCACACTCAAAGAAAAGTAATTATTCTTATTCTTATTATTGATTTGTCGCGCAATTATTCTCATGTAGGTGTTCTGGCCCTATGCGTGCCGATGCCGGCACGCCGGTCAGCGTGGTGATGTATTGCCACTAGCTAGTTCGCATGCATGCGAAAGAGTGTAAGTGGCTTGACTTGCATGCGGCGCATGTTGTCGTATTCGCATATTTGCAACATGCCAGTCTTGATGTAGCCGCTGGGAATCAGCGCTAGCCGTGCGGGCCGCCCCACAATGCGCCCTTACGAGCTTCGTCTACACCGCCCAGCAGGCGATTAGAGCCATGTGCAAGGCATTACGCCCCCATGGCGGACCCAATAGTGGCCATTGCCGGGCCTTGATGCCGGTGCCTCTTTCGGTCGAACATCGTTGGCACTGGCTTCACTATAGTATCCGTGCATCCGCAGCGGCCATCGCGATCCGGCGCTGTCAGATGGCCGTTGACCGGTGCCACCTTCACCTCGCGCTCATTCTTGCCCGATAGAGCTACAACAGGCAGCGGTGCTTCAACGTGTTGCTAGAGCATTGCTGCCATGCAGGGCATCGTACATACTACTCATTGTGCACCAGCGCTAGCACGGCCTGTTGATACGCAACCCGCGCTTGCAGTCTGTACACATGCGTTGCACGTCTTCTTCTGGGCACATGGCCGTCACGTCACGGGTGATGGGGAAGGCAGGCACCCACACCTTGTGCGATGGGTTGCTCGTCCTGCAGGCGGTCATCGTGCCGCGCGGAAGTGTTTGGCTGCACACTGTGTTGGCGGGGTACGGCTCATCGAAACGCTAACGGTGCCCATGCATGCATGTTCGCATAAGGCGTATGCACTCGACAGCTCACGAAGAAGGCACGGCCGCCCAATGTAATGCGACGAAGATGCTCCACCTCTACATACTCGGCGGTGGCCGATTCCCACATCTGTTGTTGTGCTCCGCTCGGCGGCTAGCGGGGCTGAATTCATGATCGAGGGTAGCAGCTCGGGAGCCCATCGGGCGCTCATCCATGCCGTCCGTCATCATGATGCTTCACCCCGTCACACTTGGCGGTGGTAGACAGCATACTCTGTCCTAGGCAGTGCTCCGCTCGGCGGCCGGAGTTGCCTAGTGAACATGCAATAGCGTCGTACTGCGATATCCGTTCGGACCCTGAACCGCTGCCTCATGCTTGTGCCCTCTGAGTGTGTTCTAAGCTGCAGCATCACATACCTAACACTGACAGTCGTGACTAGTGACGGCTCTCTACAAAGCACATATGGTCCCAAGGTTTGTTCAGCATGCTGATCAAGACTACTCTGGGCGAGCGAGACAGGTTGCCAGTTAGGCCATAATCAACTAGTAATCCTTATAGAGTTTGAGACTACTTTGAGTACGGCTGTACGGGGCGCGCACGCATGGTTGCGCGAAACCGCGTGCACAATATGCCACTTGGTTCCCCCTGAGGCGGTCCCGAGTTGAGTACCCATCATGTAGCACGCCAGTTCTAGCGGTAGGGGACCTCCCGAAAATGGCCTGAACTACTCATTGAGTTCATCTGGGCATATTTCACTAATAGGCCTTGGTTCGTTCGCCGGAGTCAGCTGCTTGGATTTGATGAACGGACTTATCATTGTTTGCACAAGTGTGATATGCGGCGGAGGAGCTCGTCCAGTCAGATCACAGACTTCTCGCGGAGTTCAAGACGAGTACCTGAATACTGGCCCTCTACGTACTTTTCACTGCTGAATTCGAACACCACATTCGCCTGAACTTCACACCTCCCAGGCGCACTGCCGCGGGTCAACAACCAGGACCGGCTACGAGTGCCGGCGCACTTATAAGAAAGCACTGTTCAGAGAATTATCGGGGTTGCCTGGCGGCCCTTCCGTGATTTCACAATATGTTAGTGATGTATTATTGTATACTTTTGGGTGGAAAAAGGCAAGGCACTTCCTTTACATAGCAAGTGCGTCAGCACCGGTATTTGATAGCAGCGCTCGGTAGTCGTGGCAGTGTCGGAGCAAATACCAATTTACATTTTGTCCCCGAGAGGGAGAGGCGGGGACAGTTGCAGGACGGAAAACGGCAGCAGTGCTCTAGGGGGCAGCGCGCCAAATGGGGGCGGACAGCTCCCTCCTCACTTCTTGAGGGACGCAATGCCGTTGTCGCACTCCGCAAGCAGCGCCTTGGCGCGCGAGTGGATGTCATCCCAGTTGCCGGCGGCGATGGCGGCGGGGTCAAAAAGCGGCGCCACGAAGCCGAGCGACCAGGCGCCCGCGCGGATGTAGTCCGCACAGTTGCTGAGCTCCGTGCCGCTGGTGGGGTTGATCTTGAGCATCGGCATCGCCGCGCCCACCGCCTTCAGCCACGCCTGGCCGCCGGCCACACCTGTGAGCAGCGCGGGGGAGGGGTGGCGCAGGGGCTCAGTCACACCATGCGCGGAACAGGTATTTAGCCAATTACCGACCCCCCAAAATGGTTAAATGCGTTTCAATTGTTAACTCTTTCCCTTCAAATTTACGCAAGGATTCAAACCATGGACAAGTGCGCCAAGTTACAGGCGCGACCTTGCGCTGTACACTCGCTCGCTCTACCAGCACGCCAACCCTGAGGGCCCTTTCCTCCCTGGACACTGGACCGTCCCCATAATCCGCCGGTTCGTCACTGTCCCCCCCCCCCCCCCCCCCCCTTGATATGCCCATCCACAGCCACTTGGAACCACACTGTTACTTGTCCCGTCGCATATTATCTTCATGGCATGAGTACCGATACCAAACTTGAAGGTCTCTCTCTTTCTGCTCTCTAGGTGCCCAACATGATGACGTCCCCGGCTGTAGCGCCGTCACCATGCACAATCCCGATGCCGGTAGCAATGGTAAGCATCCTGCTGCGGAAGCGAAGCCTCTTCCTCCCATCGCCCGCTCCTATCCCGCCTCTCTTATCACTCACCTTCCTCCCCATGAATCTCACTCACACACACACTTGCTCTCACACAATGGCCGCTGCTACAAGGGCAACTTGTATCCTGCTAAGTTGAGTCCTACCAGAAGCCGATGAGGACATGCCGGTGCAGAGACGGCACACTGCGCTGGCCGGCCTCCCTGGAAGCTCCCGGACGCATCGTCTCAAATAATCTGCGGACCGATGTGATTATTCGGGGTCCTAGCGGATGTGTGATTTGTGTGTTCATACCCAGTGAAGTGCCCACCATAAGGTAACGCGTAAACAAGCCCACTAGACGGAGAGGGTGCCATTCCGTTTCTGTGTACGGCGGCGGCGGGTAGGGGGGGGGGCGGTACGGACGCACCCGGGAAGACCTTCTGGATGGGCGCGCCCAGCTTGTAGGCCTGGTAGAGCTCGGAGGGGGTGTTGCAACCCGGCAGGCAGGCGACGTGGCGCTCCGCGCAGTAGGTGACGACCTCGGGGATGAGGCAGGGCGACACAATGAACTGCGCACCGGCCTCCAGCGCCTGCGCGGCCATGTCGGCGTTCATGACGGTCCCGCAGCCGATGAGCACGTCGGGGTGCTTGCCGCGGAAGTCGGCCATGGTGTCGAGGCAGCCGGGTGTGGTCAGCGTGAACTCCGCGATCTTGAAGCCCGCGGCCAGCGCGGCATCCATCGCCTTGGGGGCTGCCTCCGCGGTCGGGGTGCGCAACACGGCGGTCGCCTTGTACTGGCCAAACCACGCGACGGTCTTCTCCATCTCCTCGATGGGGCGAACGCTTGTGGCACTGGACATGGCGCGGCGGCCCGCGGGCGCGGCGGTGGACATGCCGCGCGCGCCGGCAGTGCCAAACAGGCCGGGCGCGGGGCGGCGGGAGGCGGCGCGGCCGGGGGAGCCGGCGCCGCTGGAGAAGAACTTGACGCCCTTGCTGGTGAGCAGCTGCCCCAGCGGGGACTCGGCCTTGATCTTGCCGGTGACGAAAGGGTAGTAGCGACCCGGTGGGCCGGGATTCTTGACCAGCTCCTCCTTCACGATCTCCTCCACCACCTCACGGCTGTGCGCAATGTCGTACACCTCCTGCGCCACGGCGGCGGGCACCACTATCACGCCGTCCTGGTCGCCGATGATGGCGTCGCCGGGGCGCACCGTGATGCCGCCGCACATGATGACGCTGTTGCAGGACCAGGGCTGGTGCACGTGCGGCCCCTGGCGCGGCGTCGTGCTGTAGGAGAACACCGGGAACCCGTAGTCCAGCAGCACATCGGTGTCGCGCACGCTGCCGTCGGTCACAAGGCCGCCCACATTGAGCTGCTTCAGGCGCAGGAAACTTGATGTCACCGCCCACAGACTCCCATGGCCCCACAGACGACAGCACCATCACCTGCAGGAACAGGGCACAGAGAGGCAGGATCAGCCAAACGCCGAGGCGGGTACAGCAGTGGGGCCACATGATTGCTGGGCTGAAGAGAGAAGACGTAGGCAGCAGCAATGCCAGACCAACAAGATGTGATATGAGCATGCCAGCGATGGCCATGTCTGCCTCTCATAGGCTAATAGCTTCAGTAGTTGGAGCAGTGCCACATAGTCCACACAGATTACCAGCATATGGATACAGACAGGTGGCCCCATTACGCAATTGACAAATGTACTTCAGGCATCTACCATCATCCGTCTAGTAAAAAGTAGCGCTGCACCGGCCCTTATGTGTGTTTGTGTGTGTGTGTGTGTGTTTGGGGGGGGGGGGGGGGGGGGGGGGACAGTCGGGGCGCAGAGGCGCAGCAGCGAAAAGGAGAGCGGCAGCGCTCGACGGTTGTCTCGACCGCGCCAGCATGGTCACGTTATCGGAGAGAATGAGAGGGGAGAAGGCGGCCGATGGGGTGGGGGAGGGGGGGGGGGGGGGGGGGGGAGCGACCTCGTTCGGCCCCGCCTGCTCGAAGGCCTCGTACTCGGGGCTGGCCTCGCCGCCGGGCTTGTCCGCCGCGATGTCCGGGCGCTGCCCCACGAACTGGATAGTCACGGCCCGGCCGGCGCACTTCATGCCGGGGGCGAGCGGGCGAGCGCCAGCAATATGGCTGGTGGGCCAGCCCTTGATCCACAACCCGTCAATGAGGCTCTGCGTCGACATCGTCTCTGCGACCAACAGGGCGGCGGCGGCGGCGGCCAAAAGGCGGGGGGGGGGGGGGGGGGGGGGGGGGGGTGGGTCAGCATCCACGTGGTACAAGGGGCGCGCCTGGCACCGACGCTACCCCATATAGTCAGACGGCTGCCCGAAGAGAGGGCGGGGGTAGTAGGGGTTTGGGGGGCGCGGGGGGGTCGAGGAGCCGGGGCGCGCGCAGCCGCGCAGAGGGCGTCGGCAAAGGATACATACTACACACCATATAAAGGAAGTTGTCGGGTCGGGAGTGACACTGCAGAGGATAGGGAAGAAGGAGAGGCGGGGTGCGGAGAAACGGTCGCCCCCGCCGAGCAGACGCGAAAACATATCGAGTCAAGGGCGTTTTATGGTTTTGCAGGGATGCAGGGGTCGAAGAGGTGTAGAGGTTAGGGGTGGGCGCTGCTACTCACTCAGCTTGGCGAGCATCTCATCGGAGACGGGCCCGGTGGAGGAGACGGCGGGCCCGGTGGCGAAGCTGCGCAGCGCGACGCCGGCGGCGCTCGACCCGCGCAGAGCGCGACCGCACACAGCGGCGAGCATGGTGGCGGGTGGTTCGGCGGCCGGGCAGATAGGGGACAGCGGTCGGTGGGGGGGGAGGAGCCAGAGTGAGGAGCGGCCCGGTGTGGATGCATCGAGACGACGCTCCAGATGACCCTATGCCGCGCGAGCAGGGCTTCGATGTCACGTGCCGCGCGCGGTGGCGCTCCGCCGATAAGAGCGGCTGGGGTGTGCACTTAGGGTTTAACGGTACGAAATCAATTTAAATGCTTTCAGGATTACGTAGCGACTAATCCATACCGGTAAACACTGCATTGATTACTCGCTCGCTCCAAGATCGGATACGGATGTTAGCCGCCGTGGCACTGAATTTCTTCGAACTCATATATGCAACATACTTGTGTATTCTCAGTACCGTACTACGGGTACCAAGTATCCTATTGCCAAGCAGCGTTGCAATAACGCACACGCACATTACGCACACGCGCAGGCACTGTCCAAGCGCCGTCATCTGGCGGTGAGGCGCTGTCGCATGGAAACCCTATTGTTATACCCTGTCGAAAGTAAACCCTGGAAAGTGTTTTGTTCTAAGATACAGTGAGCGAGGGTACGGGGTACCTCTATCTCTAGCGAACATACATGCATACATATAATATACACTATATAACATATTATAGCGATGCATAAATAATGTATCTTCTCGTGCTTGATCTTATAATATAGGATGCCAGCCTCGGAAATCACATGCTGCAAAATCCTAGATTATTCTTAGTTAGGGCCGTAATAACCGGCCACTGATCGTGTCTCATGACTTAAGTGGTAATAATAAAATAAAATAAAAAATCTCGGTACTGCATTCGTATGTCCACCCCCCAGCAGCACTGTATTCGATGCTGACATGATCGCTATATAACGATTTTCGACCCCACCGCTCTTCAGCCATAGGCGATCTCGCCGCCGGGCAGCTGGTCTGCACGACTGCTGCTGCGATCTTGCTTTACCCGATCAGACGATATGATTAGGCACATATGCTGCCCGGATGGGCGCTCGCGAGTCTTGGCAAACTACTATAGTAAAGTACTGCGATCGCAACCGTCATAGAATAAAATGATGATAATGCACGCAACATCACAATCCGGACGAAATACTTTACGACTGAAAGGCGCGGATTTCAATACAGCGTAGTCGCTACTGGTACCGGCTGATGCTGATCCCGTTCTTAACAGTCGCTATAAAAAATTGGTGCCATAGCCGCCAAGAAGGATGACGAAATATCCGATACGCTGAAGAGATTGTCTCGACAGCAGCATCGTCCGCCATCACCGACAGAATACCGTACATGCAGCGACCATAAATAAAAATGATCGTGTTGAGGGATAACGTTGAGAATAATACGGCGGGCTATTGCCTGCCCATCTGACGTGGACAGTGACAGCGTGACGTCAGTCGTCAGCTGGCGAATTTTGCTTACTCTGGCGCTTCTTGATCCATGGATCCGCCACCCTGGCACTGGCGGCGCGCCCCTTGAAATATCCGTGCGTCCCCGAGCCCGACCACCTATTCCTCCCGCTGTAGGTATTGTGCTGCTCCGCGATGCTGCTCGTCGTCCTGACGGGAGTAGGCGGGCGAGGGCAATCAGGGGGGCAGGTGAAGCGGCCGACGTGAATCCCACATCCTGTTTATTCCTCCTCACACCTGTTCTTGCAGACCCGCGCCGTCTAGCCCCCCCTTCCCCGCCGAGCTCTTTACCCCTCAGAAGTAGCCATGGCGATGGCGCTGCGCCGCGCTTTGTCGACGGGCGCGGCCTATGTCCGCGCGATGTCGTCGGTGCCGAGCACAATGCGCGCCGCCGTCATCCGCGAGACGGGGCCGATCGACGTGATGAAGGTGGAGACCGACTACCCGGTCCCGGAGCTTAAGCCCGGAATGGCGCTGGTGCGCAACCAGTTCTCCGGCATTAACTTCATCGACACCTACCACCGCAGCGGGCTCTACGCACGCGAGCTACCCTTCATTGGCGGACAGGAGGGTGGCGGCGTCGTGGCGGCTACCACGCCCGAGGCGGAGGCGCAGGTGGGCGCTGCCCCCTTTCACCCTGCCGCGTGACGCTACCGCGGGCTTGCGTAGTGAACATCAGTACTGTAGTCCCCCTTACATGCTATGCTCAGCCTCAATAATCATGCGACATAGGGGTGAATTTCCTTTTACTTGTTCCTAATCAGCCCATCGATGGCTACTTTTCAGGGCCTCAAAGTGGGCGATCGCGTCGCGTACAGCTCCGTCTTCCAGACCTACGCCGAGTACACCGCCGTCCCCGCCGGCAAGCTGCTGCCGGTGCCGGAGAAGGTCCCGCTGGACGTGGCGGTCGCCTGCGGCGTGCAGGCAAGACCAACCCCGCTGACCCCCCGCGTGAAGCCATGCTGCCCCTCTGATGGGGTTAGGGCCTTTTCTGAGCCCGCGGCCTGCTCTCTCCCGACAGGGCCTCACTGCGCACTACCTCACCCACTCAGCGCACGCTGGGCTGGTCAAGCCGGGCGAGTGGATGCTGATCCACGGTGTGGGCGGCGGCACCTGCCAGTGGGCCGCACAGATGGCGAAGATCCGCGGGTACAAGGTCATCGGCACTTGCTCCCGCTCCAAGGAGGCTGTGGGCCGTGCCACCGGCGTGGACAAGCTGGTTGTGCTGGAGGAGGTGCCCCCCCCCCCCCCCCCCCCCCCCCCCCCCCCTTTTGTGAGAAACTAGACCAAATTCCGCGTTGTCTAATATGGCTGTCAAATCATTTTGTCACCTCTGGCAGCAACTGCTTAGCGTAGCATCAGGACGCCCGAATTTGCTTGGTGTATGCAGGTGCCAACGCACCTATGAGAAGCCTTATCATAAGCATCGATTCGGGCTGGCGTGGAACCTATAAGAACATTCGCTATCGTCCCCCTGTAGTTTTGTCTACATGTGACCTCTGGCAGGCAGGGCAGGCTCTTATCGCAGTGTTTGTATTACTGTGCCGGCACCAGTAGTCGTACATCCGTACCATCTGAGCTGCGCACATCTTCCCGCCGCCCGCACAGCAACACAGCGTAAGGGCCGGGTTGGTGGTGGTTGCGGTCCTCATCTGCCGCCACTTCTTGCGCTCCAGGCCCCCGGCACCAGCTACGAGGACTACTCCACTGCAGACATTGTGAAGGAGGTGATGGACGCCACTGACGGCAACGGCGTCAAGTGTGTCATTGACGGCATCGGTCTGAACACCTGGGAGATCTCGCTCAACTCTCTCGTGCGCCTGCTGCCCTCACCCGGCGGTCTCCCCTCGCTGCATTCCCTTCCCGGCAATGCCTGCACTGGACATGTGATCCACATCCACGCATCGTGTATGGTGCATTAAGAAGCGCAGCACAGATTGCCACATGATAAACACAAAGAGGCTGATGGGTCTTAACCATGATGAGCCAAGTATTATAATATACTATAATAATACAATAGGTATCATATTCATAGTGCGCTCGCCCGTCTCAATAACTATGCAGGGCCAGCGCGGCATCTTCGTGAGCTTTGGCAACGCCAGCGGCGCCGTGCCCGCCTTCCCCCCACTCAAGCTCATCGGCAAGTCCGCCTTCTTGACGCGCCCAAAGCTCAACGACTACACCGTCACGCGCGAGGAGCTGCTGGAGCGCGCCAACGACATCTTTGGCTGGCTGCAGGACGGCCGCCTGAAGGTGACGGTGGACCGCGCCTTCAAGCTGGACGACGTGCAGGAGGGGCACCGCTACCTGGAGGCCGGCAAGAGCAAGGGCAAGGTGCTCTACGAGATCTAAACGACCCCTCATGCTATTCACACACCGCCCTGTGGGAGCTACCCAACTCCCCACCCCTGTCCTCTCTTTGTGCGAGTGGCAAAGCTGCCTCACCACAAAGTGATATTTCTCAAGTGTAAGAAACCATTTGCAATTGTTGTAGCCATAGATATCCAAGGCCGGATTCTGTCGGCATGTAGAGATACAGCCATTTTGCTCTAGCATGGATGCTTTTGAAGGCTAAATGCTGTTCGCCCTTGAACACGCATTGAACCTGTTTGGCACTGGAGACCTGGAGTATGTACCAGCGGCATTCCTTAAGTCTGGCCAGGCATTGCTTGATTCCATGCAGTGATCCCCTCGTCTACTCAAAAGCCAAAAACACGAATTCCATTACCATTCATGGCGCACCCAGTATTCCATTTTTGATGTTTTACTCGAGGTTGTTCCAAGCAGTATGTGCGGCCTTGCATTGGGCCGCTTTGGCTGACAAGGAAGAGGGCCGTCAGGGCATCAGTACTGGCGGTGTGGCCTCGCATAAACCCCTACATGTCCTTGCCATTGCAGGGATATCAGAAGTATCGTGCGGTAGGTCTGGCGGGGAAGGAAATGTTGAAAATACCGGCTGTTGTGAGGAAAGGCCCAGGCTCCCCCCCCCCCCCCCCCCCCCTCAGTTTCTAACACGCACAATTCATTTATAGAAATCTCCGGGCGCGGCCCCAGGTGTGCTGGCAGTTGGGTTCCCCCACGGACTAATCTGCCACTTACAACAATTCTTACTTTATTGTTACTTTAATTCAGTCTTGGTCTTGATCTTCCCTTGACTCGTCCTTCGTCTCTGCAGAAAACCATTGTGGCCCTGGCCCACGGGCCACCAGCAATCATGCAGCGCAGCCAACGTCAAAGCCATAGTGGAGCCAGCAGTAGAGGGGCGAGAAGCAATAAAAACATATGCATGTAATTGTGTTAAACAACGTACAGCACTTAGCTTAACAGTAAAGCAGGCTATTGTTCTTGTCACTTTGCACCATGGGAGCTGGTTGTAACCTTGTGCGCTGAAAGACTATCAGTGATAAAGACTTACACGTATTTTTGCATGGGTTTGTATAACTAGGGGCTGGGGTGTCATTCGAGAACGTGCACCTAGCAGCGACGCACATCCCACTCCATTGATGGTTTCGGAGGATTTCATGCGTCCATAGGAGGACAAAGTGGAGGGAGCTCGATAGTATTACATCCATCGCTTTGCCTTGCACAATACGCGTACTATGTTACATGTACACGTGTATTTAATTGGAAACTTTGTCGGCTTCAATTGTACCCAGGCCCATTTGAATACTTAAAATAACTATTTGGATACTTATAATACCTATTTGAATAAATGACGTGACAGCACTTAGTGACGGCTTTGGAATGCTATAAAATTGAAATGAGGGGGGTGGGGTTAATGAACCCTCAATATGATGACGAATATGCCTACGATTCGGCTTCTAACTAGGCTTTTTGCTTGATTTCAAAGTCAATTTTCGCACTGATGGAATCACAACACACGTGGTAAGTGTTATCAGAGCCTAGTCTTTAGATTGGAACCCTCAATGTAACACGTCCAGCCGCCTGGGGAGTGCCGCTCGCTCCGCACCGCCACCCGTCTCCACCAGTTTATTATCATCCATCAGGGGCAGCCTGCCCCGCCGCCCATGATTGCCAGTAGACCTACCCTACACGTAAACACCTGCGGATCCATAGGACATCCGCACTGCGAAGGCGCCTATTTCGCTTCCTTGACCTCGCTTGCGTTGGCCTCTCCCGCCGCTGCTGTAGCCGCACGCTTCCCATCGCGCACCCCTGCTCACGACAGTTCACGGCCAACCGCAGTACACAGCGCCAGCTGCTGCTATCGCGCCCCGGGGCAGGAGGCGCTCCGAAACCATTTTTCACTCGTCCGCCGATCCGTCTAAAGAGCCGCCACCCGCCCCCCTGCGTGCATCTCGCATGTAACATGACGCCCGTGGCACCGTATGAGCCCGTCACTGCGCGGGCGATGGCACCGCTGGGCGGTCGCTATGTTGCTGCAACTTCTGGGAGGGCCTGAATGCGGCACTCGGGAAGGTGGTGTACCCCGGGTGCCGCTTACATATTTTGGCGGGCCGACGGCTCTGAAGACGGGCGACGTAGTGGCTGCTTCGGAGCGCCTGAGAGCATGCAGTCGGCTGACCAGATGCTATATCAGACTAAAGTCGGAGCGCCAGGCACGTCAGGCAAAGGCCCGGGTTCACATGAAGAGCATTTGCCGTCGCCAAGTGCTCTGCCAACCTCTGCCATCAAACAAGCGCGCGCGCACTTCCGGACGAGCGACGATATGACGAGTGCAGGCGGAGCGCGCTGGCGATCATGTTGCCCTAGTCTATATAAGTCGCTCGCAGTATGCTACCTGGCGAACCACCGACCACGTCACGGGAAACGGAGAAATATACGGCTATATCGCCGGCCATATACCCGTCGGCATCCTGCTGAAAGCAACCAAAGCACAGCAGCTCGACGTAAGAATGCTGAAGACGATGGCGCGAGCAGCAGGCGGCGGCGGGCGGTGTCGCGGCTGTTCCTAGACATCTCCACAGAAATATTGATGATGCGCATATATAGATATATCATGTCAGATATGTCCTTTCATCATATTACTTCATTAAGGCCTTCGTGACGCCATACTGCAGCACGGAAGCGAAAGCTAATATAAGCAGGCGTAGGTATGAATATTACACTTGTACAGTAATAATCCTTAGTAAACAATGATGTATAAATCCAAGCTTGAATAGTGCGGATGCAAAATAAGAGTCAACGCTATTTTTTTTGCTATTAGTTTAAAAATGGACAATAAAATAGGTGCTATATCGTGACCTGCCCACTTGACCACGCTCATCAAGTCGTAGCATTTTTGGCTCTTGGGCCATGCATGGCGGGGCGGCCCGCCTTGCAATTAGCAGCATATAGTAATGCTGCAGATAGGCAATAAGCAGCGCCTGCCCATACAGAATAGATATGTCCACTCTATTGCCCTACACGTCAAGGTCTTTGCACGTTAAAATCCGCTTACCGCGCGGGGGCCGTCCTGCCTCAGCATCACCTTGTCGCACATGACGTGTTGCTTTTTGGCCGCGGCCATACGCCCAAATGGAGGGTTGCACTACTCAATATCACAGAGTGCGTATTCGGTATAAACATGAGGCGTACGTTTTATGCTTATTCGAAATGTTCCGAAATCAATCCTAATCAATACCGCCCCTATAATGCAAGGGGGAAAGGCGAAACCTGGAGAATCGACTGAGTGTGAAATATGTTGTAAACGGCGTATCTAAACTTATTCTTATCATGTCAATATATACATACACGTCCTTACGTCGTCGGCAAACCAATAGTGTATTTCCTAACATACACAAATAATAATACACAAACACTTTTTTCACTGACGTAAGTGGAATTGAAAGATGTATGTCTATCTGCCAGGCATCCTACGTACGCTGATGTGATATAAGTGTGCATATATAATATACACACGCCTTATATCCTGCCAGCACAAGGAGACAACATTGGCCATTCGGGACCTGCCCTGCTCTACGAACTTGTAGAAAATATTTTCAATGGATTTTTATGTGCCAAGGGTGAGAATTTCTCGGCGACGGAATAATGCAACAAAGAACTTTTTTTGATACGGCAAATATGGAAAAGCGACAACTCGCGGCGCGGTGATGCGGGGCATCGTACATCGCAGGCGGACATCATGCGCACTGTCGCCGCCCGGTGTATATAGTGGGTGAACAATGTAGTTCGCATGGGTTAAAAAAATGTAAGATGATGCGCAATTAGTCGAGCTGTACGAGCCCTGCACGCCACCACCGACGGAAACCGGTGCAACGACCCAATAACTGCGGCAAGTGAATGCTGAGTCAAGCCAATATGATGACCCGCTATATCATCAGCTAACGGCGTTCTTCTGATAAACAGCGCTACGTATAGAGTGACGTACAGAGTAGTGCAATAACGATGGTCACATGTACTATAGAATAACTAAAGCAACACAATCATTCAGGTATAGTGCAATAATAATCACGATAGGATTCATAAATTACTGTGTATAAACTGGTATTATTGCTGTTCCCGCAGTCACTCAGTTATGATTGCAATAGCACAGACGATGCGTGACTGTCGAGTTTGTTATGGGCTGGCGCATACCAAATATTAATCGAATTTAGAACACATGCAAAAACTCTTGTGGACTGATGTATTGCTTCAATTCGCCGCCAAGTCGTATGTTGTCAGTATATCATCAAATGGTGATAACAAGTACTAGAATTGGACTGTTGATGTATTGCATGATCACTAAATATCTAGCTAAAATGCCAATTCTTCTTCTTCTTCTTCACTTAAATGTGCACAGTCAACTACGCCTTGTCATATAGCGCAACACAATGTCAGAGATGCCGTTGCCTGCAATTGGTGACTCGATCGCGGTTCACATTCTGAACCACCAAAGCGTTCGATAATGTTGTTCCTGTTGATTAAGTCGGCGAGTGGGTATAGCGAGGAGGGGGCGATGCTTGGACCCGGCAAGGGGGGGGGGGGGGGGGGGGGGGAGGTACTGTCTTCACACCGATCCCATGGGCAGCAAGAGCGGAGGTGATCTTAACCCCACGGTTATTATGTCTGTCCGACTTTACAAGGACTTAGAAAGTAGATATGCAAAGATACAGAATGTAGGCTACGTCTATTATAATGCGACCTACGCCACAACGATGAACTTATGCACAACCCTGATGCCCAGCAGCAACGACAAGCGGCGGAGGGATTCCGATGCCTCTTCTCGTGTGTGATGCGTATTCTTTACTTGCAAGTGTAGACGAGCCCCATTGGTATGGGGTTTGCATGGCGGGGAGTTACGAAACAGTTCGCTGGTGACATGTCATGCAGCCATCTCCAAGTCAGGGAGCTCGTGGCCCTCTCGCCGCAGTTGCCGCACCACCGCTCTGTCAACCGCCGCAGCCTTAATCGGCCTGCTAAAGAAGGCCCACGCGCGCTTGGTGCTTTGATCGGCCGGAGGGGTGGGGCTGCCGCCGAGCAGCACGCGGCGCCGCGTTTGCAGGACCGACAACGCCGGCAATTTGGACACTTGCAGCAGAACCGCCGTCTTGTCTGCCAGCGGCGGCAGCCAGTGGACGCATTCGTCGGTCACGAAGAGCGTGGAGAGCTTACCGCTGCGATACTGCGTCAGCAGCTCACGAATAGCCCTGTCGTCAACCTTGGAGTGCAGCAGCCCGACGCCCGCGTAGGCGAACTTTGACTTGCTGGCCGAGCCCACACCCAGCTTGCTCACTTGCTTGGTCTTCACTTGAGGCGCCCCAAAGCGCGGTGGCAGCCGAGACAACGGCTTATCGCAGTCACCGACAATCACGACCACGCGCGCCTTCTGCCGCCCGTCACGCGCCCGCACGCGCTTGTACGCCGCTATCGCGCCCTCCATTCCCTCTTCACCGTCCGCCGTCAGGGTGATCCGCTCGCGCACCGCCCAGCCAAGGCCGACGTCCCCCGCCGTGTCGCCGCCGCCGCCGCCGCCGTCGTCCCGGTAGTAGCCCAGCCCGCGCGGGCCCGCCTTGAACACGTATCCCTCTCTCCGTGCACCCAGCGCGCTCGCCGCGATGAAAGCCAACGTAACGTCCCCTTTTGCCCCGCACGCCTCAGCTTCCGCTGTCGCAACGTTATCGCCCGCCGCTGCAGCAGTATCGGTGTCGTCGTCGTCGGCATCGGCGTCGGCCAGCGCCGCCACCCCGCGCCGCACCGCGTCAACCCGCCGCTTGAGGGTCTTCTTGCGCGTCGCGTACGTCCGCCGCAGCACCTGCTTGAAGGATGACATGGCGCGCTCCACGGCGCAGGGCTGCGACAAGGTGGGCCGTGGGGTTGTTGGGCTGTGTTAATCGGGCTCCGCCGCTCCGGCTGTTGCTGACTTGGGAACGTGATGTGGGCGCCGCGCCGCCTTCGTTGCTTTCAGCCTCCGCGTGCTGGAGGTTATTGTCGCGGCACGCGCGCAAGAATTATTTATTGCTTAATATATGGTCGCTAGTATATATCTATTCTGACGTATTTGCAGTGTACCGGTACCGGTAGTGCAGTACGTGCGTTGATATAGTCGCTAGGATTTCCTGGTACAACGACCGTACGGTACCTCGTACGGGCCTCGTACGCGTATGTTACGTACATTAATAATCATACCCCGAGTGTATCAATCATTGATGACGTACCCATAGTAGAATATAAGGAAAACGAGCAGTGCGACGAGCAAACCGCACTATTACTGGCGGCATGCACATGCAGGCAACACCCACTGTTCGGCGGTATGTTCGGCGGCTGTTCGGCGGCATGCGCACCCAGTAACCTTGTGATACTCCGACGCCAGGCGTACCTGTAGCCTTCTACGAACTTCGCGCAGTCTCGCTGCCACTGTGCTTAAACCCGCCCAGCTGTGCCACGTCCGCGTGAGACAATTGAAGGTGGAGATTTCAGTCTCGCTGCGAACGCCAGGCGGGTGTCCTCAGGCTCAGCAGGCGGGGCGGACGGCAGCGCGTCCAAGCGGACCCTTCAGTCGGGCGCGGTCGCCCGGCTCAGCGCAAACATGCCGTTCAGCACGGCAGCGGCGTACGCCGCCCAGCGGATGCTGATGGATATCACGCTGGCGCCTTTCGACGCGCTGCACCTTCCCACGCAGACGCTGGTGAACAAGTACAACATGGATAAGGGGGACGCCAGGGCGCTCACCGCGCAAAAGGCATGCTGCTACTCACTCACCCTCCCCCCCCCTTTGTTGCCCACTTTCTTCCCGCCACTATCGCCCCAAACGCGATCGGTGATCTTTCTCTCACTGCCCATCGCCTGGGATTGAGTGAGGTTGTCCTCTGCTTACGCTTGTGTTCCCGGCGTCGCCGCGGACAGCTGAAGACCGACTTTGGGAGAGTGACGGCCGTGGCGCTGGTCAAGCGGCTGCCAATTCCTAAGCCAGAGGTGTGTGATTGCCATGTCATTGCGAAGTGCCGCGGGGCAATGCGTTCCGGCTGACTTCTTGCATTGATCGGAATCGCGGATGGAGCGTATGGATGCGATCGTAGCAGGCGGCATCGCAAGGTTGATGGGGCTCGCCGTGCATCCTAAGCAGTAGGTGTCTCGCATGTCATTGCCAGCCGCCGCCCGAGCCAGACCCAGCAGAGGAGGAGGCGCCCGCGGAGGCCGAGGTGCAGGTGCCCAAGCCAGCGGCCGGGAAGGCTGCACCCAAGCTCGCGACAAAAGGTGGCAAGGCCGCCCCGGCCCCAGAGCCAGAGCTGGAACCGGAGCCGGAGGTGAGCCAGCCCAGACCAGCCCAGCCACCCAAGCCACTGGCCGGGCAGCAAACGTTGTGCACACAGCAGATGCTATTTCCGCGCAAGTGGAATTATATCACAAGAGTAAGCACGTGGTGGTTGTGCTCGCATACAGGCGCAAGAGGATCAGGACGCGGAGGGCCGGCTGACGGATGCAGATAAAACAGGCGACATGAGGTGCTGCCCAAATCCCCGCCTCCGCAGCCCCGCTCCCTGTTTCCCACCCGCCTTTCCTCCATGGACACATCTCAAGTGCCTTGCGATGCTGCGGCACATGTGTCCGTAGATCAGCGTGGCGCGCGCTGGACGAACCGCTGTGGCTGCTTGTCAAGGATGGCTATGACATGTCGGGCGACGCATCGGAGACGTGGAAGCTGCCCATGGAGGACTTTGTACCCGGGGACAACATCAGGTGTGGCCATGTGCACGAGGCGGCATTCGCAATGCCCATTGATGCGTCTCGGTCAGCAGCATGTCAGCAGTAGGCCAAGAGCACGAAGTGACCTCCGCAGCTTCAATCCGCCATACTCTACGTTTCTTGTGTTCCATGACCACCCCTCCCCGCGCGCCTCTTGGTCTCCACCCTGGCCCCGCAGGCACACCGCGGAGCGCGCCCTGAACAATGCCGTGAGCCGAAGCCTGGACGTCTTTTACGAGCTCGACTCGCCATCTGCACATCTTCCACTGGCTGACGGTCTGCCCCCCCCCCCTCCCCCCCCCCCCCCCCCCCCCCGGCTCACATCGCAATCCTCCTGCAGCAATCCTTCTTCCCGCTTCCAGAAGGCCCCGGCCTGCCTTTGCCTTCTCCCCCACTTGATGCCGCCTTGGGTAGTTGGCGGAGAATTAAGAATTATTGTGTTTGCTCGGACAACCTAACTGCGTCTGGAGGAACCTTGACCAAATCCATTTGCCCACCTTGCCGGTCGCATCAGGCGGCAACGCCTTCTTCGTGCGCGCTTTGCTTAAAGGCGGCCGTGGCGGCAAGCCCATGGACAAGGTCACCCTCACGCTGGGCGCAGGCCTGCAAGACTACGCATGGGTAGGTTCCCCCCCCCGTGCCCCGTGTAGCCAGCCGCCATCACTGTGCACCCCGCGCCACTATAGTCCACAACCCCGTTCTCACCTGCGCTTGCATGGCCTTTCTCAGGTACCACAGGGGGATTTGGCGCACTACATAACCGATCCTGGCCTCCTGGACGTCACACGCAAACTTTGCGCGCTCGATGGGCCGCACCCCAAGTCGTCTCCAGCTGCGGCTGTGTAGACACAATCATTATTGCGACTTTAAGATTATTTCACATTAAAGAAATGCGGCAGCGAGCTCCATAATGCGGCAGCGAGACGATAATTAGGGTTTAGAAAGTTCTATCTAGGGTTTGCGACCCCTCAGCTTGTTTTTTTTCTGGCACAGGCGCACCCAGAGCGGCCGCCCTCGACGGTGATTAGCATCATGCACATGAGGGGGTTGAGGGTAGCGATGCGCGCCTACTTATCGCAGTTTCCCTTGGACACGGCAAACGGCTTGGGGTCCCAGTGGGACTGGGCACACTCGTAGCGCCCCTCGCTGTTGACCTTGAAGCGGCAGCAGGGCGCGCGCGTGAGGAAGCGCTTGGCGCAGCCGCCGCCGTCGATGGGCAGCGACTGGAACAGCGTCCACTCGAAGCCCATCGCCAGGAGCTGCTGGGCGCGCAGCTTGAGGTTCTGGGCCAGGCGTGGCTCGGGGAAACCTGATGTGACACGCAGCCAAGCAGCGGGGCATGCGTTAGAGTCAGCGCTGCTGTCATGCTTAGTCATATGAGTTGCAGGTGCCCCCCGCGGCAGTAATATCACTATAAAGAAGAAAGTGCCCTACTTGCTAAAAGGCCAAATATAGACAAAACTACAGTGGAACCATGACAAACGTTCTCATAGCTTGCATGCAAGCCCAAGAATACTCTTCGAGCCTTGTGGACATTGTCCTAACAGGTGCGCCGTCGGCATCCGTATACTTATCCCATAGTACCAGCAGCGCGTATGCCTATATAAAGAAATACACTTGCGATGCGCAGAGCGGTGCAGGGAGGGGACAGCTCACCGTACAGGCCCTGCACGTCCTTGATCGGCAGGTTGTTGATCTTGCCAAGGCACTTGCGCACGGAGGGCGGGTAGTTGTTGCGCACATGGCCGCGGTGGGTGTGGCAGCGGTAGTCCAGCATGTCCAGGATGGAGGTCTTTGGCAGCATGCGCTCTGCCCCTGCCAGGCTCTCCTTGGCATGATATTGCGTACCTGGCAGGAAGATGGAATTGGCGATGCACTTTCCTGACAGCGACTGTGCAGCGTGGGCCACGTTTTATCAGTACCGGGCGAGACAGTTGACGGAAATGACACGCACGGATGGTGGTGGTGGTGGTGGTGGGGGGGGGGGGGGGGGGGGCGAGGGGGGCACTGAGGGTGCATACCATGTCGTTATCAATGAGGCTCAGCTTGCCATGCTCATCGACAAACACATTCATGGTGTGCCGGTCGCAGTTGCCAACCAGCAGATCAAAGATCGCGGCCTTCAGGATGGAATCACTTGGAATCTTCTCAAAGATCTTGAGAACCTCCTGCGGGTCGCACATGCCCACATCGCCATGATAGTGAGATATTCACAGTTAGCATCTTCTATTGAGCAGTATATGTCCGACAAAATGCTGTCATTGAAGTGGGGGCTTCCTCACCTTGCGATTCTTGCCCTTTGCCAGAAATTTCGCACTTACGCCAGGGGCAATGTCCGAGAAGAGGGCTGGCATGTCGATGACATACCCTGTGAGGCGATTGAAATACAAGGGGGGGGGGGGGTTAGATCACACAATATGCAGTGTTCACACAGGCAGGCTACATGCATGCGAAATTGAGCAGGGTGAGCTCCCCACCTGTATGCGGCATCACCGTCCGGAGGCGCTCCACCCACGTGCTGGCCAGGATGTCCTCCATTCCGCAGTCATGCGCCAGCTTGTTGAAGGCGCCGACCTTGGCCATGGTGGCGTTGCTAACTGCTGGCTTGCACTGGTCCACGCGAATGTTTTGGTGCTTCTTGAAGGGCAAGCACCACACCTTAGCGATGGCTTCGCCCGAGGGTGATTTTGGGGAAGATGCCCTTTCAAAGCAACATACATAAAGTGGTATTAGTCATCGGGTCAGAGTAGATAGATGGGTAGACTTACATGCAGGAAATGAGCCATCAGCAGCTCCATCATGATACGCAGACACCACGTGGATATTGCAGACGCTGCTTGCATATACAATGTAGATCGCTGATTTAGCTCACATGATTTGCGTGAACTGGTGCATTGATATAAGCATAAATAGACGTGGGCAAACCTGAAGATCCAAGATGACGATCTCCCCACGGGCGGCACAAACGCTCTCTCAGAGACAGTGTTTGACACGATGCCCACGGACTCGCCCCATGTTTGGAGGTGTGATGTACAGCCTGCATGTCAATGGCGCACATTGTCGGGTTTCTATTCCATGCTTGTGGTGTTAACACATTGCGGTCATTCACGTGCCACTCCCCTCACCTTGGCACGCTTTACAGGTCGTTCCGCTCACGGACGAGTTCACGCGCGCGTCCTTCCCAACCACATACGTATACAGCAGGTCTCCAGCTTCAGGACTTGGAGGATCGCTTGGCTCCGACGTTGGGCTGTGGATGTTGTCCTCTGTCTGGTGCGCGTGCGACACGACGTGGGACCGGGAGCGAGGCTGTCGAGCAGCTGCAGCGCGAAAAGACTCCATGACCGCCTGGAACGCCGCCTTAGCCGCCTCCTGCTTTGTCGCGCTTTCCGAGACCGTGTTATCACTCGAAACTTCCATCTCGGGCATGTCTCGGTTCCCAGACTCTGCGAGCAGCTTACTGTACTGCACCGTCCTCGCTTCGTCCTCGGGGAAGCCACTGACGTAGTCGAAGAAGTCGTCATCCTCGTCGTACCCATCCGACGGCTGCGTCCATTCACCCCTCAGCGGAATCGCTGCGACCTCGGGCGATGCCTCAACAGACGCAGGGTCCGCCTCATGTGTGGCGACGTCCTGCTCGCGATCCTCGAGCGGAGCGTCGCCGAATAGCGCATTGCTGAGCCGCGGCGTGAGCGGTATTCCTGGAGGCCGACACATTGACACTTTAACCACAATCAATAGGCACTTATTAATAGGCCACAATAAATAAATCGACCACCTCGAGAGTAGCCCCGCAGCCTGCAAACAATCGACAAGTTCTCGCAGCTGAGGCGCTTACCTGGGTAGACCTCGGGCAGCCGGCGGCGGCTATTAGCGTCAGAGCACCGCTCGCAGAAATGGCAGTCCTGGACGTTTGGCGTGCCTGCGGCGCCTTGGAGCAACGGCTCGACGCGCCCTGCACGGACCGCTGTAGCGGATAGCAGCAGCACAAACAGCGCCGCCTGCGAAATCAGAGCACACTCTCAGTATACACGTACCACTGAGTGGCACCCTATCAATCCGAGTTGCACGAACGCCCGCCTCGTGTCACTGTGGCTGCACTTTTACCCGCTTCAGCAAAAATGTTTTGTTTCGCATCCCGCCCTGCGGTCGAGGTCCTCCCCGTTGACAATGCAGGCGCGCACGCTCCCGATCCTCGAGAAAGCCCCACAGGTAGAGACCGAGCTGTCTCAGCTATGCACAGCAGAAAGAGTGGCCGGGGGGCCACGCGGCGGTATGCTGTCCTAGGCGGCGCGTGCTGAGCGAGGTACACTGACGGCCTATCGATGTGGCTCTTCCGATCGAGCCGGACGCGCGCGAGTGGCAGCCAAAAGCGTGGCGGGGAGAGGGTATCGGCGATAACGGCCGTTCGACGTCTGGTACGGGATAATTTCAAACCCGTACGATATCGTAAAACGGACCGACGGGGTCTTACCGAGCGCTATTCAATATAAATGCACATGCTCAGTGGCATAGTCGCTATCAGCGATCAAAGTGCAGATAAATTATATATGAACTCCTGCCTCACAGCGGCCATGACGCCAAAAAAATACACCATTTGTAGGGATTACTTAAATTATAATGATTAGCGACGAATTCAGTCGAAACCCGCGCCGGCCCGTGATAAGGATAGCGTCGCTATAAGGATGAGCGCTCACGCGCCGCCCGTCCACGGGCACTACCAATAATCCTTAGTACTTAATACAGCTTTCTATCGCTCACCCGCTTCGCGCGCCCGCCCCTCGCAAAGGAGCCAATAGCACGGCCGCCGCCGGTCCGCGACGGCCATCCGCCGTCGCCAACACCAACCATGCGATGGCACGCACAATCAGGATACGCACTCTCAAATAGCCGCGGTGCGAGCTTCACCACCTTAGCCCGACCTCTCGCCTCACAACCGGAGCGCTTATCGCCAGCGCGCTCTCCATACAAGATCTTCAGTCATGGCGGCGCCTACCGGCAGCATCAACCTTGGGCCCGCCTCCGAATGGGTGTACCTCGGCGAGGGCGGCGCGAACATCGTGTTCGGATACACAGGCAGCGACCCCGTGCTTGTAATAACCCACCCTACAACCCATCCGACTCGACGCCCCACCCGCCCGATTCCCAGCGCAAACTTCCCGCCTTTGCCTCCCGTACAAAAAAAATAGCATAGCAGTGGGATTCACGTGCATCGTCTTGCGCGACACCTGCCCGGGCCAAGCTGACGTGGGCTGCCGGTTGGTCGGCAGGTGCGGCGCGGCATCCGTGTGAAGAAGAAGCTTCGCGCAGAGACGGAAGACACGACCAAGGAGCTGGAGGACCTGGTGTGGGCGCCGTACCCGGACATGGTTGCCACAGGTGATGTGTGTGCGTGGGGGGAGGGGGGGGGGGGGGGGGGGGGGGGGGGGCACTGTCGGCAACCTACCCCCCATACCCGTCGAGTCGTCCGAGACACAATTTTCCAGCCCCTCCTTCGCCGCTCCCTTGTTTACCGGCTCCTCTTCGCTGAACTTGCCGCTACGTTGTGGCCTGTCAGACACGCTTAGCCGCGAGGCTGCCTTCTTCCGGGACGTGATGGAGCCGCTGCTGGGCGCTGGATACATTACGCCGGTGGTGCGCAGCCTCCGTCACTCTCCCCTCGCCGACTCGGCGCCTCCTCTCCTTTTGCCACCCCGAAAAATGCGCCACGAGCGGGCCGCCTGAGCGCCGTCACTACTGCATGCAGACGATATCGACGGCGCCGAGCGCATTCGTCAAGGTGCGGCACGCCGGCCAGCCCGTCCGGAAATCACCTTCGCGGGTGCTGTCGCTGTGTCGCAGCAGGGGTGCGCTGTCGGTGGCGCAGTTGTGCTGGCCGCCGGCCTAGTACCCCAATGCCCTGATAACGATGATGATGATGATGATGACCCCCCCCCCCCCCCCCCCCCCCGCACGCGCGCAGGAGGTGCTGGAGGCCAGCGCGCACCGGCTGCGCAATCTGAGCAAGACGCTGGAGGATCTGGAGCTGGACAAGCACCAGGAGCTGGGCATCACGATCGTGCCGGACCTCACCCAGCTCGACCCAGGTGCGTACTGCGGTACCCCCCCTGGCATGCGCCTAGATAACCATTAGCAAGCAGTCGCAACGTCGGACGAGATGGGACAAGTCAGGGTACGACAGGCCCATGCACCGAGCGCTCACCGCAGTGCTCCAAGCTCATGCGGCACCTCGGCCCCCACTCTCCTGTGGCCCACCCTATGTGCCCTCTGGCAGATCAGATCCCAGCGCCGACCTCGCATGATGTCTCCGCCGTCTGCGTGGAGCTGAAGCCCAAGTGCGGCTTCATCCTCGACTGCGCCAGCATCCATCCCGCGCACTACATCAAGAAGCAGAAGCCGCGCTTCCACCTGCAGCAGGCAAGCTCCCCCCCCCCCCCCCCCGTGCCCATCGCATCCCTCCATCTAATGCCCTGCAGCCCCCATCTACTTAGCCGGCCGATTCATGTTAGCCACATCGCTGTATCTCATCAGTGCGGTATGGGGATACCCGTTATTCTGCAGGGCATCAAGCTCGCGGCGGGTGACATCCCTGCCATCAGCGCCTACTCCCCCCTGGACCTGCTGTCCGGGGACGCGGCCAGGGTCAACGCCACGCTCAACACACTGGCGGACAATCCGCAGAACAACATCCGAGGTGAGAGGGCGCGCTGCGGCACGCAGGGATGGCGACTGGGGCCGCGCAGATTGGCGGCACGTGGCGAGCAAAGGGCTGAGTCAGAAGGGGGGGGGGAGGTGTGCCAGTGTGTGTCGGGCGACAGATGGGCTGGGCGAGTTGGGAGAGAGGAGTGGAGAGGAGAGAAGGGCGGGGGCAGGGGTCGGGGTCGCGGGGGGGGGGGGGGGGGGGTGCGGGGGACTCATGGTGTCAGTGACAGGGAGTCACCTTTGCTGTGCTGCATCATTTGAGGAGGCATTCCGTGGGGCCAGCACCCCCATCCGCACTCCTGGTTGACAGTGAGTCAGTCAGTATTACATAATTCCTATCAAGAAATTAATCACGGATGCTGGGCCGTGTTGATTAACACGGATTCCCGGGCAAATGTGATGGGGCTACAGTACACGTATAGTACCGTATAGTGCCTTTCAGCGTTGCGTCTGCTCTTCTTTGACTTCTCCTTTGAAGTTGCCGTGCTTCGGCGCTTGGTGCTGGGCTATGCGGTTGGCCGCTATTGTCTGCCCCATGTGATGTCGGTGCCAAGCACCTTGAGAGACTTTCGAACCGCGCGCCCAGAGGTCATGTTGGCGCTGCCCCTTAGGTGCCGCACGTTTGCCATCACGGCGATTCACAGCACGGCTTGCCATAGGCAGTTCGTGCTTCGCACATAATCTATATGATCTGGAATCCAGGCTGTCTTTGTTGGCTTGGATGCCATGCCCCGCCAGGAACTAAACGCGCTGACATGACTTCAGTATGCCGGCCATTGTATCGCCCTTCCCACTTTATTTCTGGCCTGCTTGTTGTGGCGGGGTAAGGTTCCATTGATAAAGCTCGTGCGATTGCACATCGGGCGTTTTTCCAGTCGTGGTTCACTGCATAAAAAAGGGGGCACGAGTGCACTCTTGGGAACGATTGGCCATTACTGCAGCTGCAAACCTGGGCTGGCACTGATGTGGGACACTGTGCCCCTCCTCTCTGCATGTGCAGTCTTCAAGGAGGGCGGCATGGCGTACACCGCCAAGAACAAGACGCTGGGCGTGCCCGCGCTCGGGGACGCGCTCCAGGGCGGCGCGCAGCCATTTGCTGCCGGGCTGCCAGAGGCGGCCGCCGGCCCGCTACTGCTTCGCCTGCTGGCGGGCATCCTGCTGCAGGAGTCACAGGCCGTAACAAAGCTGGTCCAGGTGGAGAAAACGCCCACTTGGGCATTACTTTTCATCGTGTTTGAGCTGACCACAACAAACATTGTCTTAAGTACTGAAATGTGAACATGTGTGTTGCCCTCCTGGCTGCGCACTCATAGGCTCAGAAGCTGGAGACCATCGACATCGAGGGCCTGTACGAGGTGGGGCTTCCCCCTGTGCCGCGCTGATGTTTGTGCCAGCGAACGCCAATCTGCATAGTCTGATGCGGTCGCTGACAGTGCTGCCGCCCTCCCTATGATACCTGCAGATATATCAGAAGTGTATGGAGGGCAAGCTGGAGAAGAATCCCACCTCGCATGAGTGCGACCCGCCCCCTTCGCACGTAGTGCGCCATGTATCTATTGTTTTGCAGCCGATGCTTTTTCCACACCTCTCTCACTTCCTCTCTCTCCTCATACATGCATACATACATGCATGCATGCATGTAAACATATATACAAGCACACAAGCAGAAGCAGATGCCAATGCAGGCGCATATACATGTTTATGTACTTATCCACATGCATATCCACATCCACATACACACAGATGCAGAATGATACATGTGCATATAAATATACATGCACATATAAAAGCATGTGATTACACATCTAAACATGCACATACACATATATATAAGTATGTGTATGTACATATATACATACTCAATGAATTACATATCTGCATTTGTCACCTCGATTGGAAGATATATGTATGCGCCCTTGCCTGATTGCCCCCAGGCTCTCGTGCGGCTGCTCCGAGGCAGAGCACCATCACGCTGCGAATGCCCAGTGCTCCCTGGACGTCCCGTTCGACAAGGGCGAGCTCGCCAAGCGCAATGAATACATCAGCGAGCTGCGCTCAAAGCCGATGTCGGAGGTGAGCTGCCGGCTGCTCATGCTTGACCCCGGGCAGCCCTCGCATCGACATTGCCTTCCTTGGAGTCCACCCACCGCACACCCTCTGATGGCGCACATGGCGTGCATCGCCCCGCCTTTCATGCTGCAGTAGAGCCAGGTTGTGTCAAGATCACACGCGATTGTGTCATAGAGTTATCCCATTTCTCTGTGTTCCGGTCCTTGGACCCCTGTTTTTTTTCCCAATTCTGGCTTTGCACCGGGACAACCATCTCTCGTACCATAACCACGCTTTGGGTTTGGGGTATATTAATCTTTTTTGCCCCCCCTGGCCCCCTACTTGTGAAAAAAAGAAGAACTGACAGTTATACTAATCAGAATACATCATGAATACCCCACGGGCTCGATGCTGCGAAGCAATGTTTTTTGACCCTTGAACCCAACAAAGGTGTGATGTGGGTACATGCAATGAAATGATAAACACGGAATCCTCCTTCTGACCGTTTGTGCCGCACCGCTGTGACCTCTGCAGATGCTGGAGCTGTTGCGCAACTACATCCTAGCCAAGACCGCGCAGGACTGCAGCATGATGTTCACGCTGCAGCAGACCGCGGATGCCTGTGAAAGTGCCCGCGGCAGCGACGGCACGGGCGCCATTCACGACGTGGAGACCGGCCTCAGCTTCGTATACCAGGTCACCCCCCCCCCCCCCCCCCCCCCCCCACCAAAACCCCAGCCAAAACCCCACCGCCCCCTCCCTGTTGACATGCACACCGCCGTTGCCGTTTCTCTCCACTCCTCTCACTCAGTTGTGTGCCGCAGATGAGGTTTGTGGATCTGGACGTGAAGCCCATCACCAAGATCGCGCGCCACTACCAGGACGACCTGGAGCGCGTGCACGCCTGGCACCTCCTCAGCCGGAAGGACAGGTGCGCGCCCAAGCAACAACTACCATCCAAACACAAGAACCCAACCCCATGTGTAAAATCTCGAACAACCTAGCATGGTCCACACCCCCCCTGAATGTCCTGGTACCAAATCTCAGTTTTGCATGTCGACGGCCCATGAGTGTGGGACCATAACTGCACCACCCAATTCATTGGGTTTGTGAGCTCCAAACTTATTGATCCGCTTTGCCGCACCATGCCAACAGTTCTGTGAAATCCACAGCGCGCAGTCGGATGAAATATTACACGTCCTTTGTGTCTGTGTGTGAAGGCATAATAACAAAACGTACGCGAACCCAAAGTTAGTTAGCGGCTTGTGCCCAGCAAATCTGCTATGCAGTGTAGCAGGCCCTTGAGACAAATTTATGTATCAATATGTATTGCCTGCACCTTCTTAGTCCGTATCCCCCCCCTCCTCCTCCCCCCCCCCCCCCCCCCCCCCGAATCAAGCAGAGCCAGAGGCGCAGGCATAGAGCTGAACGTGCCTTGCTGTTTGGCGCGCCTGTGCAGCAGCCCGCCTGCACAGGAGGCACCCGCCGCCAAGGCGCCGGCGAAATCGCAGGCGGCCTGTCCGGTGGCCAAGGCGAAGAGCGTGCTGGGCATGCGCGTCACGCAGTGCGTGCTGTCCGCCACCGCCGCGTTTCTCGTCACAAGGCTCATCAAGCAGTGAGCCGGGGGCAGGGGGAGGGGGGGAAGGGCTTCGTTCGGCAGATGGGCGCTCAGCGCTGCTCAATTGAGATGAGCGGCCTATGGAGGCTGGAATCCTATGCTAAAGAGTTAATCGTTGTATTTCATCGACTGCGAAAAATTCCTTCTGGCACAGGTTGCATTTTGGGGGGCAGATGAGATGTTTGGCACATTTACCGTGGTGTTGCCATAGCTGCCTTCTCTTGCCAATGCATCATGAGCATCCGTGCGTATACGATGCGCTTGCCGGGCATGTGGCATCGCAGCCGTTGGCATCCCGTATAATCCTTGGGGCCCACCGGAGCCCGTGCATGTCGGGTCTGTCATTATGAATGGAAACACGCTGCTTGCAAGTGGTACTATCAAAAGCGGCACATATAACTTCACCACACACATTACCTATCATCATACTCCGGAAGATTCATTTGAGCAGCTCGCCGACACCAAAAAACCCGGAAGGTGGGGGCAACCACGAGTACACCGAGTGCGTACGTGGGAGATGGGTGCGCCGTCACCAATTGATGACAAGTACTGATTATTGCGTGCATATGTTTGGATTTGAATAGAAATCGCCCAGTGAAAGGGCTGTAGGACCCGCGAGAGTTCCGTTGCACCATTCACAGCAACACGTCCTCATTCAAACCCCCTCCCCCCCTCCCATTCTCCTTGGGCTCGGTTTGCAATCCTGCCTGTGCGCTCTTCTATGGTATTTAGGCATACAAACGACGCTGACAGTTTTTCAGCAGTGTGCGCACTGAAAAATAATGTCAACCCAGACCATTGAACCAGCAATGAATATACAACAACCGGTGGCGCGGCCATTTCCCGGCGATGCTAGGACTTGCGGTAGAGGCGGCATTGACGTGCTCAGGCAGAGGCAAGCAGGCCGTCTGCGGGCAGCGCGGTGGGCGTGGGCGTGGGCACCAGGGTGGGCGTGGGGACCGGGGTGGGCGCGGGGGCCGGGGGCGTGCCGCCGCTGGCCGGGTGCGTGTACGATATGATGGAGCCCGCAAACACGATGACCATCATGATCATCATCATAACCGTCACGAGGACAGGCAGGGTACGCGAGTAGTAGGGGCCGTCGATCTTGAGCCTGCATATGGAGTGGAGAGGGTGCGCGCAGCAGAGTTAGGGTTTGAGGTATTGCGGCATGCGAATACTCTAATCACAAGGCACGACATGAGCATCTACGATTTAGCGCACGGATGTGCGGGGTGGGTATTGGGGTAGCCTCAGGGCAGGGCGTGGGAACTCCAAGACCCATCCCAACCCTAATAGGGCAGGTATCATGGGCTTGTGGAGCCGAACAGGCAGGGTGACATTGGGTTTGGAGATAATAGCGGGCAAACACCCTACTTGCTACACCCTCGACACGTATGTATTCGCAGATAGAGCATGCATCATATATCATAGAGGAAGCTGAAGGATTTGTGGGTTACTTCTCCGCGATCACCCCAAGCCCTAAACCCTGTACATGCAGGGTATGGTATGCGTATGGTATCTGGTACCATGGGTTCATGGTGGTAGGCGGTGGGTTTGGGGGGGGGTTTCACGTGAGGAAGCGCCCGCGCGTGTAGAAGTTCCCTGTGGCGACAATGGCGATGATGACAGAGACCAGCACCATCAAGGTGGCAATCGCCTGCACGCCAGTGCTCTGGATGCTGCCAGTGGAGAGTTTGGAATGGCCCACCACGCCTGCAGGGGCGCCACGAAAAAAGGCAGCGATAGGGGTTGTGGGTGTCCGGATGTGGGTGCCGGGGGGGGGGGGGGGGGGGGGGGGGGGGGGTGCCTAAGGCATGGGGGCAGGGGCAGGGTGTGGGGCGGTGACGCACCTGCCAGCGCGGAGGAGATGGTGCCCAGCGTCACCGAGGTGCTCAGCCAGTGCAGGAAGGTGCGCTCATTTGCTGTTAGCGCGGAGCAAACGGGCGCCCAGGGAGGGGGGAGAGGCACAGGTGTCAGTGGAACGTGGGCTCATCAAATTCATAATTCCTCCAGCATCCCCTGGTGCCAATACTCTATCACTCAAACCCTTGTCGGCAGAACCCCCCTCAGGAAGTCCCAAACCCAAGCATAATATCCGACACCTCTTTGCAAGCAGCAGGCTGGGGCGTGAACACGGAGCCCGCCACCGAGAACCTCCCTCTCCCGACCAGGTGTACTTTGGCGAGATTTGGGGGGGAAACTGTAGCGAGAAATGCCCGAAAATGAGAAACCTATGCCTCGACAGATGTGTCAACCACGGGGCCGGTGTCTGCACAACTCCCCGCGGTGTGCCCTAACGGGGCTGGCGGCTGCCCTGCCAGGTCAGGTGTCGCCAGGTTCGGGCGTGTACTCCGGGCGAACGCCGTCCAGACCCGACATCGTGGAGAGAATATGCGCGGGAATATTCTCCTGCCGCCCGGTTAGCCCCACTTCCCCTCTACTGTACGGTTGTGCGCGCACCGAAGTATGCCTTCACATCTGTACGCCGAAGCTGAGGCGCGCTCGCGACGGGAACCGGGGCTGCGGACGACATGGTGGAAGCTGCTGCTGTTGCGATTAGGAGGTGGGATGGGCGGTACGCTCGGTTGTGTGTGCTGCGGCGCGGAGGGGCTTGGCGGCTTCGTTCGCACGGCTTCGTTGCCGATCGGCCGGGATACTCAGTCGCTACTACTATGCGGGATACCTGAAGGTGCCTGGCATGTTCTGATCTAAACTAGTTTATGGGGTTTCCATCCTTGACCTAACCGCTTTTCAGCTACAAGTGCTGCGCAGTGGTACGGGAGCTAGTAACTGTTGTTGCGCCCTTGTTGGGTGCAGCACGAGTAGACATAAAAGCAGCCAGAACAGCTGAGCCTGCCATCTTCCAGTTTTCGCTGCGTTCCACGCAGCGATGTAAAAACTGTCTCGTAACCCGTTGCGAGCAAGGTCACCCCAGGTTGTTCAAGACCACACCCGGCTCGCCATCCGAGTGTGATATTCTCGTCCGTACGTCCGTGCGTTACTATGTCAGATGGAGAAGAACCCGTCGTTGAGCCGACGCTCACGTCGTTGCAAGCAGATGTGCGTGCATTGGCTACAGCTGTGGCACAATTGACGGCTCGTGATCGCGCTGTTGATGGAGAAGGGGCACATGGCTCCGGCTCCGGGCAGCGCTTCGCGGGACAGCCGACAGGCAGCGGGGGAGCCGCAGAGCGCCCCGACTTGCTAGAGCTAGCTCAGAGCGGCCGTGTCGGAGCAAAATCCGTGAGTGCCGAGGATGATTACCTCGCGGTGCCAGAGCTACTGCAGAGAGCAGAGTCTGGTTACGAGGCCGTTCGACCGGTCAGCCGAGTGCCTGGACTTTTCCCGTTGAGCACCGACCTAACGAACGAGTACCTCAAGCAGGATGACCGGCGTCTGCCGGCCCAGGAGGAGTACTTGTGGATGTCGTGTTTCGGGGCTCACATGGCCGCCCCTTTTCGTGGCGCTCGACGAGCTGCTACCTTACGTCCCCACCACTAACCAGGACTTCACCCCCTACCTCGCGAGAGCTCGGAATCACGCCGAGGCCATCGACAAGGCGTTTCGTTTTCGTCTAGCCTTCCTGCGGAGGCTGAATGAGATCAAGCGTGTGCACGGTGACCAAGGCGTTCTGGATGTGCTGCGAGCTCAGCATTTTCAGCCCGCTGCGGAGCATCTGGGTTCTGCGATTTTTGGGGACCTGATGAGAGACTACGAGCGTCGTGTCTTCGAGGCGACCGTTGCCAGCAGTGCCAAGGCGACCGCTACTTCTCGAGTAGCGGCTGCAGCTGCAGGTCGCGGGCGTGGGCGAGGACGTGGTGGTGGACGTGGACGCGGCCGCGAAGGTGAGCACGAATGATGGCGTGGGGCGCCGCTCGTCGGAGCTGCAGGAGCCTTGCGAGGCCACTTTTCGGTGACCGCCGCAAAACGCACCCTTGCAGCTCAACGGCGGGATGAGCGCCCTGTGTCAGGACCTGACCCCCCCACCTTACAGACTTCATTTAGACCTTCCTCGGTGCGGCGCTTCTTACAGCTACAGCCGAGTGCGGCTCAACCATCCGTACACCTGCACATGGCGGCTCAACCATCCGCCTTTCTTACAACCCCATCTCTGCGTTCGTCGGTTGTTACACTACGTGTTACAACCGGTTCGCAACGACCAAGTTTCGCGCGTGTACGTTACGCACGGGACAGGCGCTACGAGCGCGACGGGCGCGCGGGGCGGCCCTCTTACCTGAACCTAGCCCCGCAAACCCGTACTGAAGCTACTGCAAACCCGTCCAGCAACTACCGGCCAAACGCCGGGAACCTAACCGCTGCTGCCGAGTACTTTGCGAACAGTAGCCGTGCCAGTGGAACTCTGTCAGTAAAACGACGCACTTACGTAATCGACGAGCCCGCAGCTATCGCTCCATGGGCTGCGTCACTGCGATCTCGGCTGCAGGACGCGTTCGGCTCAGACGAGCTAGGCCAGCGGACGCTGGACCTGCTCTCCAGCTCCCTCAGCGCGCAAACCCTCAAGAGCTACGCCGGCAGACTGTCTCAGTTCGCTGAGTTCTGCCACGACTCCGAGAACATCAGCCCGCTAGAGGCGACTACTGCTACTGTTGTTCGGTACGTTGCCTGGATCGGGGAGCGAGGTCACATCGCAGCTAAGTCGCTGCAGCCCTACCTGTCTGCCATCAACACCTTCTTCGAGCTGCACAACCTCGTCCCGATCGCCAAGGACAGCCTACACCTCACTTCGGCAAGGCGTGGGTTAATGTTGCGGCAGCGCCGGCTGGACGCTGCCCCCTTGCGTGTCCCTCTGCCTGCGGATGTAGCTTACCGCTTCGTCTCAAAGGCCGAGCTAATTGTGTCTGCTCCTTATCCAGAGTCCCACCTCGACTACCGAGCCCTCTTGGCTTCGGTTGTCAACTTCCTGTTCTTTGCCAGGGGCCTTACTGGCGTCTCCTGTCGAGCGCAAGATGTACATGTCGACACCTACAACATCACCTTGCAGGTCTACCGCGAGAAGGGTCGCGCTGGCCGTCGGGGACCCGACGACCTGCGCGTACTGCTCCTTCCGGTGTCCGAGCACCCTCGAGTGGCACGACTCTTACGCTACTTCATCGACAACGTCCAGTCTGTCCCCCTGGTTACTGTTGGCTTGGCTGCCTCCAACTTCTGGGCTGTAAATGTGGCTGAGCAGTCAAAACCTTGGACTGCGGCTACGATGTCAGACTGGTTGTCTACAGCGGTCAACCTAGTCAACGCAGCCCCTCCTGCTGGCACTTCCTGGACTTCACACAGTCTGCGCAAGGGCGCAGCCTCTGCTGCAAACGCCATCGGAGCGCCACTGTCCCACATCCGCTACCAAGGCGGTTGGGCCACTAACTCCGATGTCGTTTTGGACTACATCGACCCCAACGTTCTTCCTTCTCCTGGCGCGTGGTTCTTCTTTGGACACATCGCCCCCCTCCGCCACTTCCAAGTCCAACAGGACTCCGCAGCGGTGGCCTTCCCAGTGCCTCCTTCATGACTTGGCGCTACCCCTTCTCCGTCAATCCACCGCTCTCTACGTTCGCTCAAGACTGGCAAAACCAGACTCAACTTTGAAATGATCTAAACTAGTTTATGGGGTTTCCATCCTTGACCTAACCGCTTTTCAGCTACAAGTGCTGCGCAGTGGTACGGGAGCTAGTAACTGTTGTTGCGCCCTTGTTGGGTGCAGCACGAGTAGACATAAAAGCAGCCAGAACAGCTGAGCCTGCCATCTTCCAGTTTTCGCTGCGTTCCACGCAGCGCCCCCCCCTGACTCCGTTTTCCCTCCACGCTTTTCGCTAAACCTTCCTGCCAATTTCGGCTCTTGACCGTGTAAAACAGCCTGCGCGACCTTTTTGGCAAAACCAGACTCAACTTTGAAACGGCAATTACGACTATAACCATGTATATTTTATATATAAAGAACTGTCACAGAACTACGCGCCTCCTACCGCTTTATTATCCCCATATACGGCCATAATTATATACGTACACTTGCCCACAAAATTCTTGCCCTCCTTGTCAAGCATCAAGTGTAGATTTTGGCCCATTATGAGCCCTCACCTTCGTTTCCGGCCGCGCCCTTCCATGTGTCATACGTGAACACGAGATCATGCATGCTCGGGGGGAGCCCTAAGTGGCGTTTGTTGGGCTCTCGTTGTAAAAGCCATACGTGTGCGTGTCATTGTTCAGGGCTAGTAATGAATTTGATAACCCAATGCCACGAGGGCACGAAATTTTTAATTTGCACGTATATACGTTCTATCTGTACGGATGCACGCCAAGACTTAGCTCTACCATCGTAGAGCACATTCAAAAAGGCGCGCTCTCCCCACCGTCGGCATGCAAGCAAGCGAGCGAGCGAGCAGTTCCCGCAAAAACGGCCAAATCTTTAGTTCCTGCGATAAAGGCTTGCTCCAAAGCCAGCCCACCTACAGCTGATGTCATCCGCATTCAATGCGCCCTTGGTAGAGCCGGGCTTCGGCCCATACTGCGCAGGGGTGCAGCCCCCGAGTCAGCGGGTGGGTCCATATGGTCACCTGCTAGGGAATCGTCCAGGGTATGTGTTAGGGTTGGCCATCAATACCCTCCCATGTTCTGCTATTGGGCTGCGCCTAGCGGGCCCCTAAGGTGGGAAAATCCGCGCCTTTTTACCGGGATGCGTGTCGCGCGGTAAGCCACTGTACTAGGGTTTGTAGGAGAACCTATTTTTTTGCATCGCCCCCCCCCCCCCCTTACCCCCTCGGTTATATTTCCACCGAGGGGCCCGGCAGGGTTTGAACCTGCACACAGCGGAATCACGAGCGTAACAAGCAGGCCCCCCTCCGCCACCTATCACATCTCAAGCCGTTGATGAATATTCTAAGTTAAAAATATCATAAAAATACGCCATTGTACCACTCGGCGGTCGGCGCCGCCGGTGCTGACGTGACGATATGGATAGATACGTATAGATAGGTCAAGACTTACGAGGGGGGTTGTACATGATGAGCTAGCTGCAGAAGGCGATATCAGGAAATCACCAGAAAAGGACAATCGGAAAGGTCATTTTCAACAACTGCGAGGTAGAAGCGGTAGCATGAGAAGATGCAGAGTGGGCACGAGCCCACGCATCATACTTGGCCATCTGCATACCGGCAGAGAGAGTGCCGCCCAGGGTACCATGCACGCAAGCAGAGACCCGTTGCAACAACCCCTGCCGTGTGCGCGACGGGTGACGGCGGAACTCAGCAGGTTGGCTAGCGACAAAGGGTTTGTGCCCTCCTAGCCTCACATCGTCGCTTCCCGTTGTGTGCTCCTTCTCATCGCGCCACGCCCACCTGCATGGCCATGTCGCCCGGTTTGTCCGTGAGCGTCCGTATGTCCGATCTCACGCCTCCCCCGCAGCCGCTGGGCGCCGCCGGATCCCCCAACCAGTGGCCCGCACTCGGCCAATCCTTTTGCCCCCTATCCTCAGCTTCATGGGGACAAGTCAGCTCTGCAGCGGCGCAACACACCGTGCAAATTCAGCCGCCTAATGTCTCAGCTGCTCGCGCTGATGTGGGACATCGCGCACGATGCTGCCACGGCCGCCACCCGCGCGGTTATGTAGGCACTGGACAAGCCACGGCTCGCTCCCAAGCACGAACCTCCCACCTCTCCGCCGCATGCCGCCCCCGTGCACCCGGAGCCCGCGCCTCCGCCGCATGTCGCCCCCGTGCAGCCGGAGCCCGTGCCTCCGCCGCCTGCCGCCCCCGCACAGCCGGACATCATGTCACACGCGAACATGCCATTTGGGACGTTTTGTTTTTTCGCCCCAAGGACAGGACTGGCACCAAAGAAACCCTTGCAGCGTCTCTACGGCGTACGGCCGTTTAGGCAGCGACCCAATTACGGGAATCCCGGAGTAGGCGACGCTCCGGTTTAGACAACGAGCAAGTTGCCGAAGAATTCTGCAAGACTTATTGAAGAATACTGATAGAAATTCAAACAATGTTGGATCACTGTCTACAACCACTGCCATCAAAACACCCGGCACTGACCACGAAAGGTCCGCCCTACCCGTTTATTGGGCGTCGGCCCATTCGGGAAATGCGAGTTGGGGCTAGCTAGCCCGATCCCGCGGAGCAAAGCATTTCGGGAGTGCGATACATGAGCAACAACAAAGGCAATGTGCGTGAGGGAGGGCGCCCGACGCCATAGCTGGAACATTTTCCCATTCCCAGTACAATACAAGGCGCCGTGAAGGGGGGGGGGGACCCCGCCCAAAATAAGGCAGTCAAGTCCTCAGGTGCTGACGCAATAACCTAACTAAGAATAAAATCCGTAAACTTCGGAACTAACAACCCCAAATTATGACGGTGATACCCCCACCGCGGGCACTCCACCAACATATGTTCGATAGTCTCATATTCACCTCCGCCACATGTAGTAGCATGACAATGTTCAAGGAACTGATAAGGCATGGCATGAATCGGGTCAATCGGCGGGCAGTGGGAAACGTTCGGGTGCATAATTGTATCATCTTGTGCAGCCCGGCCACAACGCCCGCGGGGACACCGACACGGTACTGTGGCAACGGGGTTGACGCATAAGACGCCTCGACATATATACCCCAGGTTTTAGTGCGTAGGTACTAATGCGATGCCGACGATTCGTAACGCGCCCACACCGATGCCTGTACTAGTTATTTGGCGGCATCGCGCGCGGCTAGTGACCTCCACTCAAGTGGAAGGTGCGCCGCCTCAGCTAGCCCTACTAACCCTAGCTAGTCGATCTAACCACCGCACAGTTCTTGACGTCCACGTGTTAGGGCGCGCCCGGCTTCGCTGGTCTACTAAATGGGTCTTACATGTATGCAAGTCGGATGCTTTAAGGAGTGCCCGAGCCCGTGCCGCAACATCTGTAGCATGTATGGGCGCAATATCCAATTCCCGGATCATCGGTGCAGTGGCCACCCAAGGGGAGTTTTTACCCACCCCAGGAAGGCACCGTAAGCAATGATTGAGTACGGTTTGTAATTTATTTGCGCCGATGCTAGTTCTATCCATACCCCATACTTCACACCCGTAAGTTAGAACCGGTAGTATACAATCAGGTTTAAAAACAAGCACACGCACATTAATAGGGATTATGCCCCTTCCACCAACAAATACCGAATCGAACGCCTCGACCCTTGCTTCTTAACCCGGTCGTCTACTATGTGTTACATATCTAAATCCGAGTTAATGACCGAACACAAGTACCTATATTATTCATTTACAACCGGTACCCGTTCCCCCCCAAGTTGCCATCGGGCAGGTTGTTTGCGTTACGCGGCCTCGTCGGAATATCAGCCTTATGCCATCACCCCACACTTAAGTACGCAAAACCCCATAAAATGGCCCTCCGCCCATTGCGAGAAGTGGGCAAAAATGGCATGCAGTCTATCGAACGAGCCGGATGTGATACCAACAGTGTCGTCCGCGTATATTAATAACTGATCTGGCACCCGTGGTGGTTGCCTTGCCGCTAATGTGTCGGTGCACCATGGTACATCACACCCTAGATGTTCTACCCCATCAAATATATCGATAATAAATATGTTAAATAGGTTGATGGGGGAAGCGGGGCACCCCCTATCGGAGGCCACGCTCTATGGGTATGGGGTCTGATAGTGTTCCCGCGGCCACCCATGTCTAAACCTGTACCATACTATCCATGTATAAAGTTTTAATGAAGGAAAGCATATATATGACCCGTGACTCATCCTATGGCTTGTAGTTTTAGGAATAACTGCTCATGAGGTACGGTGTCAAATGCATTCCTAAAGTCAATAAATCCCGCGTACGTGGGTAGACCAAACGCTTGGCGACGAGCCGCGATATCGAACAAGCTTGCGACTTGCATGGGGCCCTCCTCATTCCGCATAAAACACGCTTGCCAACGGCGGATTGTCCCTTTAGCCTGCCAGACGTCTTGCAAGCGTTGGGTAAATACGGTCATAGGGAGTTTTATATGGCGGCACTCGTAACCGAAATACCCCTGTAATTGTCCATTATACAGTCGAGTAGCCTTTTTGGGCACCGATACTATGGCCGAGCTACGCCATTGATGGGGGTATATTTCTTAGTCCATATCCCGTTAATTAAGGCCAGCAATGCCTTCCCAAAATGGCCATTCGGGGCGTATATCGCCAATCTTAAAGCCTCCGCAGAAATCCCATCCTGCCCCTTGGCCTTTTAATTTTTTTAACGCCTAAGAGCCTTGACTACTTCCTCCCATGCTATATGGGCGAAATAATCTTGTTCCGTGCGGGGCAATGGATGGCGATGTACCGTGGCGGTGTTCCAGGGGTTGGGGGTCACGCAACCGCTCCCGATAGTAGTGCCGCGCCTAGCACGCATTGATTTTGCCCGGCTCCATCGGTATGAAGTACCCCCGATACCGGATCGCGTATTGGCTGGTCGTTTGCGCCCGCGAATGAACCCTGCCCCTTACGGAGAGAGCGCACCCACTTCCATAACCCCCGTCTCCCACCACCCTTCTTAAAATCATGAACCGTTGTTTATTTTGCACGGCCCGCTCCCTGTGGCGGCGGCGGTTATTACGTACTAGTGTCCGGACCCTATGCCGTGCAGCAACATAATGTGCCGACGCTAGAGCGGCATCCCGAGGGGCCCTAGTCCCCCGGCACGCCAGAAAGGCCATGCGCCGACGATCAATCGTGCCTAGGATAGACCGTTGCAGCGGCGGCCCTAAGCCACGACGCCCGGACTTGGTAATAGCCCCTATTGCGCGCGCCGCCGATACTATTGCCTGGATAAATTGGTCGACACCGGTGTCTGCCCCCCCCCCCCCCCCCTTCCAAGGGCCCGCCATCTACATGTGTGTCATTCACATGGGCGAGCACAGGGAACGGAATAGCGGTGATGAAATCATGGAACGGCTTCGGCCATTCGGAGGGAGAGTCATCGTGAGCCGGTTCGGGAATGAACCTTGAAAACGCGTTCATGCATGGGAGGTGGACAAGTATCCTCACGGATGGCGCCCACGGGGAAAGAAGACAGGACAGGGAAGTGATCGGAGGTGTCCCAAGAGTAGTCCACCTATGCCGAGGGCGAGAGAGGGGGGGAGGGCCTATGGTGGGGGGCCATGCGATGAAGTGGTCGAGAACGCGGCAGCTGCCCCTCCGGCAGGTGCCACCGCGTTCGCGAGCCGATACATCCCGCGCCCATATGGATTTACCGCCGGGAAGAACCCCCCCCCCCCCCCCCCCCCCCCCCCCCCCCTCCACGACCATATCCCTCGGATAACTCGTACGAAGCCGCGCAAACTCATCTTCGCGCAGGCGGTCCCGAGAAGGTTCCCCTGTGAGCCGGTGGGCAAATAGGGCGATATATATATATATATATTTAGGGTTATATATATATATATATATATATATATATCGGAGTCACTGCAACCTCCCCCCACCCGGACACAGGTCCGACATGTTTGGGGCGCGCCGACTGCCCACGCCATTTGGAATGTGTGACGTGAAAATCGTCATCGCGTCACGCCGCGTGGTGAAGGCTTGACCATGCGCACAACAAAAGGGTGCGGACTGCATGCGCACCATGTACGTACCGTGATGCACAACCACCCCCTAAAACTCCAAAACAACTCAGCACCAACAAACTCCGCGACCAATTACCCGCAACACATCGCAGATATCGCACTGGCGCGTGATGTGGCGTTGTAATACCGCGCCGCTAGCGTTGGATCTGGCCATGTGTCGTAGGGCAACGCCCCGTGGTCGGGGTGCGGCAAGGGTCGAGGCAACTAGCGCGACACGGGAACAGTAGCGGCTCGCAAGGGGAGCACTCGGGAGGGGGGATAAGAGGTACAATAGCTCCATACTCGTGCTTCGATGTGCTATACGTGAGGCGGTGTTGGGAGAGCTGTGTTATTGACCGAGGGTTGGGAGGTAGCGGCGGCCTATCATATGTTGTTGCTCGTGGAAGCCCTGCCGGGCGTCCACGAGCGACAACCGGGTTGACCACTTTGTGCACTTATGTTATCTCCGCTGTATGCTGGAACTATGAAGCTAGTGTGGAGGGCGGGTGGGTCGTACCTCACGCGATGGCGGCCGGGCACGGCAATGCCATGGCATGGGGGTGGGACTATGGTGGGACGTGATCTCGCCGGATGTCCCGCCATGCCCGCGCAGTGACGCGGTGACCGTCATGTATAGAACGATTCTTCCGTTGTATGTCATCGGAGAAAGGAGATTTCATGTACCATGTTCACGTACCACCAATGACGATGACTATGACGGTATCATGCCCTGCATAGAATGACCCTCAATGATTTGTTCGTAGGGCGTGCCACATATCTTCATAGTAGGGTACACATATAGTGTAATTACAACTCAAGTTTCGTCCGGCCATCCTCTTTCGTTTCCAAGACCCGTCTCCTTCCATCACGTGATCAATAACGATGTTATTTTCCGGATAACTATGGGCAGACGCCGGTACGAGCGACTACAGCTAATTGGCAGTATGGGATTTACTAGTAGTAATCGCCGCACCCCCAAAAGGGCTTTCCAGTTCCATTAGTAATGCACCTGTACATCACAATTTACGGTCGCCGCGCTGCGTCTTGGCTCCATGTGCCACCATCGCTGAAAATCTCCCGCGGGTCGTCGCGGCGCTGACCGCCCCCCGCGCCGGCCGTGGCGGTCCGCCGGCCTAGTTCGCGGTCCGCGGATGCTGTCGCCATCTCGCCCGCTTGAGCTCTTGCGGTAGGATCCCCGAGGGGGATTGGAGGGGGAAAGGCGCCCCCCCCCCCCCCCCCCCCCTTTATCCGTGTGTCGTCGCTCCGTGATCGGCAGGCCGGTCATGCTCGCATGCGCGCCGCTTGCGGCCGCAGCGCGCCCCGTCGTTGTAGCCACCCGTTCATGGCCAGACCGGGCTGGCCGCCAGGTGACTCCTCCCGCTGCATGTCCGCGACTCTCCCATGGCACTCCGGCTCATGTCTACTGGCTCATGAGATCTGCTGGCTCTACTGGCTCATGTCATGGCTCATGCTCCTGGCCCATGATGAGTCGCTGCCAAGCCCGGCCTCTCCGCCCCCGAACGCCCGCCCCGCCTTGAAGTGCCGGGTTCCCGTCTCCTCGCCCTCGCCGCCCTCGCCCGTTTATCTCACGGGCCGCTGAGGGTATCCCGAGTGTTTCGAACGGGTCGGCCGCAAGGCGCCGCCGAACACTCCGCCGTATGAAGCCGGGTTCGAGTGATTCACAGGTGGAACACATACAAGTGCGGTGTTTGTGTGTGTGTGGGGAGGGGGCGGGGGCGCCATAACTTCTGCATGTCGGTCACGGGTCGCACCGAGGTACGAGAATATTATTTTATTTCGAACAACCCCCGCGAGTAGGCTGCCCCCGTCCGAGTCGTACACATCCGCTGCCCACCAGTAGGCGGATATCGGAGAGGCCGACGCAAGGCCGAGGTCGTACATGAATTATCATTTGCAGCCCCCCGTACATGGCTGCTATCTGGCGGCGCCAATAGGCGCTACAGGGACTACGAGTATTATTTGAAAAGCCACCCGTAGGGCTCCCTAATCGTCGCAGGATCCGAACATCAGCGGCAACCGGCCACCCCGCTCAGCCTCCCGCCGCGCCTAGCTAGCCGGGCACGGGTCTCAAGGGTTACCAACGCCCACCACACGTGGAGGTGGGGGTGGTGCCGGCAATAAGCCTCCCGCACCCATGGTCCTCCGCTCGTCATGGTAGACTGCTGCCTGACGGCGGGCACCTAAGGATGATTATAAAGTATCCGAGACCACTTCGCATCACAAATTTCAAATTAGGGAGGGAACAATGCGGTTTGCCGAAAAGGCGTATTCCCTTGGGTAACCGTATGTTACAGGGCAAGAGCTTCTCGGCAACCCGCAAGAACATAAAGCATGAAGTGCGGGAGAGAGGACATACGCGGTCCGCCAAAAATGGTAGGCGGGGCGCGAAGATGGAAGATGGGGACAGCGAAGAGCCCGCTAGTGTGTAATGGAATACTACCTCGAGCGGGGTCGACTTACAACGATGTGCTAGAGTTGGCCGTGCTCGATCGTCACGGCAGTTCTCTACGTCAAATTTGGGTGATGTAGCACGCCCGTAGTACAGCGGTCCGTGCTCGTGCTTGGTAAGATGTATAGATGCGCGCGTCGCATGCGTGTCACGCGGATTGGCGTGTCCCAGGCGAAAAAACATTTTGACATGCGGCAGGAAATCGCAACTACTTGTAGTAAACATTTCTACTAAAAGGAGGGGGCTACTGTGTGGTTTGCCGAGCTCGATCTTGGGGCGCGACGCAGGAGGGCACCAACCGGCTCGAGGGGCAGACGAGGGGCGGTCCAGAAGCCGGGGCCGGGCACCGGGCCGGAGCGGGAGCCGAAAGGCGACCACGGGTGTCACTTAGGAGGACCGATGCCGTCGCGCACGCCGAGTCGGCCGGGCGCGAAGTTATTGTCCGGGGGCGAGAGCGGGAACACACCCACCTCACGCACCATCTCCGAGAGGCGTTGGTGCCAGCTCCGATCGGGCCAGAAGGCAAGATGGCGGTGGCTGGCGCGCCGGAGGTGTGGAGTTTAATGACGATATCGTCAATGCGGCCCCATGGAAGGTTGTACCGGTTGTGCTCGCGACGCCACGCATCGTCGAAAAGGCGTAGGCTGTCGGTAGCTTCACTGCATGGGTGGCGCCAGCCTATCGCGGGAGCCGCGCATTCTCCATTGTAGCGAAGCGGTTGATGGTGTGGCAACTTCTGATATAGTCGAGGTGGTTGAAGTGGCATAAGTTGAACGCCTGGTCGGCGTAGTCGATGTCGCGGCTGAGACGGCCAGCCCAAATGTTCGCCGTGGTTTGCACTTGATATAGCGCGAACGAATGGATTTGTCGTTGGTGTCGAAAATAACCGACAGCTTCCGTAGCTCGGCCATATTTAGAGGGGAGCGGCGGGAGGTGAGGTTGGCGAGGATGTAGACCACCTCCATGTTGCCCTCGTGAATCAGCACCTGTCGACCTCGCAGCTCTACGAGGAAGGTAAGCACTGCGTACCAGACAGCCGTGAGCTCCTTGTAGGCTACGTGCAGCTCGCGGTGGCCGTCGTGCCATAAGCCGCGCATGTCGGTGGTCTCGCCGAGGACGGCGCCCCATCCGTAGCCAGAGTTGTCGACGTGCATGTAGACGGTCTTGACGGGCTTGTAGTTGGAGCGGCCGTTGCTGTGGGTAGGGATCGCGGCCCACCACTGGAGGCCACGCCGGAGTTGGTGCGTCGTCTTGTCGCGCCCGCTCATCATGAGTCCTTCGTGCGGAGCACGTCGTGCAGCCCGCGGAGGTAGACCTGGGCAGGCTTGATGGCGAGGAACATGAAATGGGCACGACATGCCTAGGACGAGGGCTCTCGTACATGTAGCCATCGTTTGTCCCGCTTAGCGCGGCGGATGAGACTGAGGGTTGTTGCAACGAGCGATCCGAGTTTCTGCTGAGGGGCCCGAATCGTACTGTTATGCGAGTCGAACTTCATGCCGATATGTGCTCCAGTCGTTGCACCGCCTTCCACTGGCCATTTTCGGGATGTCGGATGAGGCCTAGCTTCCCCTAGCTTTCCATGAGACCTAGATTAGCCATATGATGCGGTCTCGCACGGCGTAGGCATGTGCTCGACTTCAAGCGGAGAACATGAAGTCTTCCATGTAGGGGAGCATGCGGCAACCGCGGAAGTGCCGGTTTGTGTTTGGCGTCGTCACATGCTGGGCTTGGACCGACGCACTCCATGGGGGGTTATTGTGAAGTCGGGACGACGCAGGTGGGCGGCGGTTGAACGCGGCAGTGAAGGAGCATAAATAGTAGGGCCATGGGCTCCTGCACATGGAGAGCCCCGCCAATCGGTAGATCTTGCCTCGGTAGTCAACGGTGAAATTGTCTCGGTCCTCGGGGGCAACGCCGACGGCGTAGAAACCGCCATGCAGGTCCATGGAGAAAATATAGCCGCCGGGCCGAACTAGATGACGCAGCCGGGTGAGGGTCTCAAAGCTCAAGTCCCGCTCCTCACAATACCGGTTGAGGGGTCGCATGTCGATGATGGGCCGCCACTTGTTGACGCTTGGCTTGGGGACGAGAAGGAGTCGGGAGACCCACCGCGAGCAGTGGCCTTCCTCCCACGCTCCGCTAGCCAAGAAGCGAGCAGCCAGCTCGCCGTCCACGAAGCGTAGCTGGTCGGGAGTCGCGTCTTCCATCGAGACGCCTTGGTCAAACGGGCGGGCGGCCCATCCTTCAAAGGGATGCGCACGCCGTTGCGGATCATGTCGACGATCTTGCTGCCGGCGCCGATGTCTGCCCAAGTAGGTTGCCATTTGCGTCGCGCTCTATGACGCATGTAGTCGGACTCGGGAGTACAAGGGTCAGGGCGTGGTCCGGACGGCGCATGATTCCGCGGCTCGCGCGTGGCTGCTCGCCCGGGCCCAGGGACATCGTCGACCGCCCGAGGACGCGTAGCCGTGGCACGTCGCGGCAGGAGTAGTCGGCCATACGGGGCTGCTCGTTTGACTACGGCTTTCTAGTCGTCGGCCACGAGTCGGGTGCGGAATCGCGACCAGTGACGGGGTAGGAAATTGAATCGACCAATAAGGTCGAGGTGCCGAGCAGTCGGCGTCAAGATGGAGCGTGCCATGTCCGTGAGGGCACGCAAAGAGGGCAACCGGTACCACCAACCCGCGCGCGGCATGCGCGGTCGGAATCGGGGCTCCAAAGAGAGAGAGAGAGAGAGAGAGAGAGAGAGAGAGAGAGGCGCGATATCTTAGTGTTCGCCTTCCTAAAAGCGATTTAGTCGTCAGCTCTCAACATGACCGGCAGAGACCGGCTACTCGCATCCAGAAAGACGCACGTTACCGGCGGTCGAGGTACGGCGGGTCTTCACACGCGGGTCTAGCGTGCGGGAAAACCAAAGCGTCTTGAATGGGACGAACCCGCGAGCGTCGACGCGGCCCGCCAAATGGTAAACGGGGCGCGAAGATGGAAGATGCTCGTTGTCACGGCAGTTTTCTACGTCAAATTCGGGTGATGTAGCACGCCCATGCATACTACAACGGTCCATGCTCGACGTGCTGGTTAAAATGTGTAGCTGCGCGTGTCGCATGCGTGCCATGTGGATTGGAGCGTCGCGCGCGAACGCGCGCGGTGCGCGTGAGGCGGAAGGAAACCCCGACTACTATTAGTAAACAAAACTCGACCCGAAAATATGCCGGAAAAGGTGTCGTCCTCCCTTCAAGAAATAAAGGGTTTAATGCATTTCTGGAAGCATCATGAATTAGCAATCCAATGATTGACGTTCACGAATGTCGAATAAGGGATGACAGCGGATTCATCATCCTTTGGGTCGACTTTCCAGTGCAATGTGGTCTCGGATTCAGAATGCGAATAGCCAATGCTAGGACAATGTCGTTCGTTTAAATACTTAAAACCACATTTGAAACCCTCTTCGACGATGCCATACCGGAAATCAAATGATCAAATCACCGATACTCATCTGTGCACCAAAAAGCCAACCTTCATGCCATGCATGAAGTGCCAACGGCAACCTTGACGCCCTCGTTGCCGCTTGACCAGCAGACTAGTTTCTAACATTTAACAAATGTGGCATGGCTTGTGGTGGACTTGATTCAAGTCACGGTCGGGGAAGGTAGCTCGCGAGATGAACGTGCAATTTGTGTGCGTTGCCCGCGGGCGGCTTGAACGGGGCCGGTGAGCAACTATCCGCGAGCAACACCGAAGCCATAGACCCGCTGCCCGTGACTAATCTATCCCTAGTACATGTATCTCTTGCCCATACCTAAGGATTAACCAGGTATAAATGGCTTGTAGCGGGCGGGGTGCACGCTCAAGCGACGGGCGGCGGGGGCACGCGAGAAGCGGCGACGACGCGCGGTAAGTACGAGTACTACCCAGCGTGAGTACCGCACGTCGTAGCTTGCGCGACTTGAGGTATCGGTTTCATATAACTGTCGTAATACGGATGAGACAGCTCAATAGCACAATTTATAACACGTTGACTCGAATATGTTTATTACTAGTAGTTGGGGTTTCTTCTTCCCTTGTCTACTTAGCATGCGCAGTACGGCACCATGATGTCCACATGGCGTGCTCGTACCGCCCGGGGAGTTATTGCATCGACCCAGTAGCACCTCGGAAGTGCTGTCATCTTCCGACGGAAGTTGCCGTACGCCCGTACGGCACCACCCCGCGTGCTCCTTTGTCGCGGTTACCCGACGCAGCCATCCCGGGTAGCGCTACTCCCGCGTGCTCCTTTGTCGTGTTCTTAAAAAGCATCAAGGGGGTTGTCTGTCCGCCTCATCTTCCTTTGTCGCGGCGCACCCACCACGTGGTCGCGCCGCGAGAGAGCTCGTGTCGTCGTGACATGCAAGGTCTTTGGTGTACAAACCATTCATAAGTGATGCCCCGCGCCTAATTAGACGAGGGCATGCCTTGCTGGCCGGGAAGCGGTCGACGACCGTCCATAGCACACCGTGCGCCGGCTCCTCGAGCCGACAACTAGTGCCTCACACGGACGATCGTTCGACCGATTCATCGGGGGGGGGGGGGGGGGGGGGGGGGCGCTCTTCACGCCTCGCGCGACACCACAAGCATAGCGCCCCGTGCCGCGGCCTTCGGCTCGCCGGCGAAGAAGACCGCCATTTCCGGGCAGGAACGATCCATGCACCGGTGGTATCCATGCTCCGCGCCACAACCGAGCTACCCTTGGCTCGCAGCCGTATGCATGCAACTGGTCGGCGCCAACCCGCCATCGTTGTCTGCCGCCCCCTGGCTACCCACGCGGTCGGCTGGCGCCATCATGCCGTCCCCGTACGCAACTGGTCGGCGCCATCAAGCTGCCACTGCACCATGTTCCCAGGTCGCTTCCACGGCCTGGGCACGCAGCTATAGTCGGCGATAACGGGCCGCCACTACACCATATGCCTCGGCTGCCCATGCAGCCCGCCCGGCACGCAGCTAGTCGGCGCCAACGCGCCGCCACTCACCGCACCGCCGTGTGCCCCGGTCGCTTCCGCGGCCCGGGCCCGCAGCTAGTTGGCGCCAACGGGCCGCCAATACACGTTGTGCCCCGGTTGCTTTCGCAGCCCGGGCACGCAGCTGCCCGGCACCATGAGGCCGCCACTGCACGTTGTGCTCCGATCGCTTCCACGGCCCATGCACGCAATTGGTCGACGCCATCGAGCCGCAACTGCACCATGTGCTCCGGTTGCTGCCTCGGCCCGGGCCCGCAGCTCGTCGGCGCCAACGGGCCGCTACTACACGTTGTGCCCTGGTCGCCTCCGCGGCCCGGGCACGCAGCCGGTCGACGCCATCGAGCCGCCACTGCAGCACTATGTGCCCTTACTTGTTGCTTACACAGCACGCAGCTCGCCGGCGCCAAGAACGACCCGCCACTGAACGTTGTGCCCCGGTAGCTTTCGCAGCAGCCCGGGCACGCAGTTGGTCGGCGCCATCGGGCCGTTGATGCACGCTTCGCTCGTCGGGCTGCCCCTGATGCAGCCGCAACCCTGCGTGGAGTTGGCTACATACTGCATCGTCCACTTCCCCTCCATAGATCTTCGCACGCCCCGACGTGCGACTGTAGCCAACCATAGTATTCTTTGGGGCGGTCGCTGATCTCCCGCCCGGCCGGCGCGATGCGGCCGGCACCCAAGATATCTTGGAAATGGGCGCAAACCCTAAAACCCCTCCCTCTATTGAATTGTTTACTACTAGCAGTCGAGGTTTCATACTCTCCCCCTGTCTACTTAGCAAGCGCGGCATTTACAGCATCAATATGTCAACGTGGCGTGCATGTACCGCCCGCTGAGCCGTATCGACCCAATAGCACATCGGCAGTGCCATCGTCCGACGGAAGTTCCCGTCGTACGCATGTACGGCACTACTGCCCCGCGCGGTTACCCGGATGCAACCATCATCCCGCGTAGCGCTGCCTCCGTGTGCTGCATCGTTGTTTGCTGAAATAAAAGCGCTAGGGGGGGTTGTCCGTCCCCATCTTCCTTTGTCGCAGCGCACCCACCATGGGGGCGCGCCGCGACAGCCACACTCACCCTCCCCTCACTTCGTTCATTTCCCGGGTATGCCTCTCATGCTTTGCGGCCCCGCCCTCTCCAAAGGTCGTAATGAGGCCAAAGCAACTTTTCGACAATGTGCCTGCGCCCCTCCCTACGTTGAAATTATTCATGATGAAGCAAGTTCGGCCCTCAAATGACCGCTTATACCTGTAAGTTTGGCCAAAACGTACCTACCCCAAATAAAACAATGTTTCATCACTTTTCCAACCATCTCACAATACGACAGGATTTTATCAAGTCGGGGCTTTCTATAAATATTATTCAACGGAAGTTTTTTGCCAGATGTGAACTAATCCGATGATATTCATATTTACAGGCGCAATGAAGTTAAGCTGGCGGGCGGCCAGGCCCCTTTCTGTCGCGCGGGCACTTCTCGCGCGTACTTTATAATTTATGGTGCCCTTCCTGCTACTGGGCGCGCTGCGCTGGCCTCATCCGGGTATCAAGATGCAGGGTCGACATTTACCCCCGCATTTACCAAACCCAGCATCACGAGCGGTCGTCGCTGCTGCGCCAGCGCAACGCTGATCTATCGCTCTCGTCGCGCGGTGTCGTCCGCGTCGCGTCGCGGCGTCCCGCCACCACCACCACTACCATTAACTTGCATGCCTAGACCACGATAGGCAGGCGACAACATCACCCCTTCCTGTTCTTTTCCAACCACTCCACTGTAACGTCCAGTGTCCGGTTCTGCCGACTAGTGGATCGCGTACCCGCCTCACGCAACAAGCCAACAAGCGAAGGCGGCGCGCAGCCGAGGCTGGCCGGCAAAGCTGCCGGGGGCGCGTCCAGTATGTTTCGCCCCTTTGTGAGTCTGCACTTACCCCACGCCTGGATATACGCCGCCCGGAGCTAGGTGGCAGCGTCGGCTCGGCTTGTGTATATTTTGTCGCGCTGTCCCGCCATATCGGCCGCGTCGCGATGGCTGCCGCTCGGTGCCGGGCGCCAGCTTGCCGACAGCTCCCCCCTCGCACCTCGCTCGCTCAAGCTGAGTGCGCATGCCTCGCCACCGCAGGGGCGGGCGCGGCGGCAGCTGACGGGGTACAATGAGGACCTCCTGGCGGACCGCTTGCTGATCGATGACGGCGACGAGGAGGCGGAGTGAGCCCCCCCCCCCCCCCCCCCCCCCCCCCACCACACACACACCGACCCCCCCTCCCCATCACACTCTGTAAACTGCTGAAATGGCAATTTTGCGGCTCCTAGCTAACGCCGGCAGTTCCCGGTTCCCTGCCTGGCTGGCCCCGGGCAGCCTGTTCCAGGACCGCAGCCAGGTGGAGTATGAGGAGGAGGGCGAGGCGGACATGGACGCCACGCTTCAGGGCACCTGCCGCCCCGCCAACTCACTGTGGGCGCTGTGCTCCTACACTCTACTTCTGGTGCGCGCCAGAACGGTGACGGTTGGCACAGGGCAGTGGTGATGCCATCCGCACGGGAAAGGGGCTAGGATCTTGGCCGGGGGCCCGCGGGGGGGGGGGGGGGGGGGGGGGGGATGAGCCTTCACCTAGGCGTACACTGCTTCGTGTCCGCTGCAGGGTGTGTACTTCGTGGCGCTGTTCGTGCCATGGGGGCTCATCTTCCTGGGGATCCGGAACTACCAGGACACGGCGGAGCTGCCGGTGAAGATTTCGCTGCATGTGCTGCTGCTGCCGATGGCGATCGCGCTGAAGGGCGCCCTGCTGCTGCAGCACGAGAGCCACGCCTGCATGGTCCGCCCGCCCCGCCCATGAGACCCGTTCTCTCTGCCTATCACCCTTCATAGCTTGGCTGGCTAATGCGCCATATGCCCTCCACCCCCCCCTGGCTGGCGGGCGCGCCGCAGGAATACCTCCAGTTCTACCGTGACGTGCAGCGCCTGGTGTCGCTCCCCCACATCCTGTCCTCCGCCACCAACGCCGTCATCCTGCTCTCCTCACAGTGGCCCATGCAGGGCTACCTGCACACCGACATCGGCGAAACGCACCTGCTGCAGATCATTGTGGGCGCGGAGCTCACGCTGATGCTCATCTTCTGTGTCGTCTACATGCGTAAGGAACCCCCCCCTTCACCCCCAACACACACACGCCACCCCATTCGCTATATACATGTTGCCATGCTTTCGGCCTGCTGTATAGGATTGGCGAAATTGAGGTCATATACCAACTCGATGCTGCAATAAGAACACCATTTCCAGTTGCTTGATTTAATGTGTGTGTGTGTGTGTGTGTGTGCGTGTGTGTATTGGTTTTTGGTGAGGGAGAAGGTGTTGGGGCAGGGGATCCCTCTGTGTATGTGAATGCGTGTTTGCACCGGCACCTGTTGACACGATGACGTCTAGAGGTTGCCATGGTGACTGATCCACCCCCCCCCCCCCCCCCCCCTGGAAAAAAAAACACGTATCCCCATACAGGCCACGTCAGCCTGCTGTATGGCTACAGCGCTCCGCTGCACTCTCAGCTGCGCCCCATCCAGTCGCTCCTGCCAGAGGAATTCCTCGTCGGGCCCAGCCAGAGGTGCGCGCCCGCTCATCCGCGCGCAGCTTGGCGGGCAGGCGGGGCTGCTTCCTTTGCAGCAGACGGCATTCTGCGGGAGAGGGGGGGGGGGGGGGGGGGCGGGGGGGGCATGGATGCAAGACATCCCTGCTGTACCAACCCTGAACGAACGCATTGATCACCATTGGCGGCGGGTACTGCTGCGCCGCAGGGGGTCGGGGGGCAGCCGGGGCCTGCCGCCCCGCAGAGGGCTGGGCGCGATCACGCCGGAGATCGCGGAGCTGGTGCTGTACATGAGCCGCCAGATCACGTGGCTGGGCCGCGACGTCATGCACCTGGAGAAGCGGCTGGCCCTGCGCAACGAGCTGGCGGGGGCGGACCCGCCCCAGGTGCGCGGGCAGCCCCACCGACCCCTCCCCCACACCCGGCTCCAAATCGTGGATGATGTTGCTGTGGAAACTGACCCTGGGTTTCCAACGTGGCATTCTGCCAAATTTGGATGATTTCCAGTGAATTCTGTCTGAATTATATCGAATTCAGCTGAGTTTAGTCCGATATTGGCACTGAAGCTTGGGTATCAAGATTGAAAACCACGAGATTTTGGATGATTCCATGTCAATTCTGCCTGAATATGATGAAATTCATTTGAAGGTGGTCAAATTCAATAGTGGAATTCATTCCGGATGCTGCCCCGTCAAGCACATTCCAGCTGGCGCTGACGCCTGGCAATTCGTGCAGGCCGCCAGCGCGGACGTGCAGAACCTGCTTCAGGCACGCGAGCAGCAGCTGCGAGCGCTGATGGTGGAGCAGCAGGGGCTGCAGAAGCAGCAGTCCATCGCGTGGAAGATGCTGGACGAGCGGGACGCGGAGAACAGCCGGCTGCAGATCAACCGGCAGCAGTACATGGACGAAAACAACCGGCTGCGTGCCACGCTGAGAGGTCAGTGTGTGTGTGTGTGTTCTGGGGGGGGGGGGGGGGGGGTGAGGGGTTCATTAGGGTTTCCTCAAATCCTTCACCATTAAAATTGCGCCCCTATGAAGCTTAGGTCTGCCATACAAAAACCAACTGTCCCCGCTTGAATATTGTGTTTGACCTCCCGAAAAGAGGAAAGCAACCCCTAAAACGGAGAAATAATTCAGAATAAAACACGAATGAATAACGAATGTTCCGACGCGAAGGTGCAAATACTTCTTTGTTTTTTGATGCCGCAGAGCGTTCATAATTCTACGATACTGTTCCAGGGTGACCACCTCATTCTGGAATTTCAACAGTACTTAAGAAAACCCCATCTCGGAAATCGGAAAACCCTAATTAATGTTCTGATGTGTTTTTAAGTTAGTTTGTTTATTGAGGGAGCGGTTACCAGCTAACCCTACATTCAGACTCTGACACCCCTAGCCACAGCACAGTGTATGATGGACCAACTGCAATCCATCATGAAGCCCCCCCCCCCTTATTATATTGCACAATTTGTCCCTTTGTTTGTTGCGCTATAAATGGAGCGAGTTAGCCGCTGATTGTATCCCTCCCCCCTTCCCTCTCTGTGGTGCACCTTTAAACCGCAGAGTGGTCGCACCGCAACGCCAAGCTCGAGCAGAAGCTGACGCAGATGGCCGCTGAGCTAGACGCCAGCCGCGCCGTGGACAGCTCGTCCCCGCACAGCAGCTCTGGCATTGGGGGGAACTCGGGCATGTGAGGCTTGCGGGAGGGGGCGCTACCTGCTCACAGCTGCGCCGCCCCTACGGTACCATGCAGCCTTCCTAGAACCCGGCAGGGTTAGGTCTGGGCCCTGGCACCCCAAAACACCGTGAAATGCAGCCCCCAACCCCGACATTGCGGGCACCGCATGTTGGGAGTGGCATGGCGAGTTCATTCTTCAGTCATGTGCCGGAATGCGGACTCGGCGTGGGGAGCCTCGGCCAAGCCCCCCCCTGACCATGCGTTGAAGGCCTCGGCAAGACGGCGCTCGCAACTTTGCCAGGCAACACTCTCCGAAGTCTGGCATATATCGCGTGATTGGACATATCGCCACCGGAACTGTAGCGCTACCCCCGCCAGCAGCCCGTGAAAGGAAAGGATGGGGAGCGACTAGCCTGATGATCTGTATCAACATGTAAGTATTGATCTGGATGATCACAATGGACTGGGGCTGCAGGCAGGTTCACACGAGGGGTGCTAGCCTCCTTCCCCCAGATATTTCTCCACTGGTACCTGAATGGGTGCGCCTTCAGAGGCGATCGGGGGCTATGTTCTTGACAAGCCACTGCCTGATGAAGCAGCACATGCAGAAGATGCTGCGGAAATGTAGAGAGCGATTTCACGTATTTCCATGGCGGACCACTGCTAATGCCGCTGTCATTCATGCTCTTGGTGCCTGTCAGCAGCGTGGCGGTGCAGGAATACTGCCGACCCGTAGGTGTAGCATGCAAATAGTGGTACATCATAGAACCGCATGGCAAATGCGATATATCGGCACAGCAGCATCGACACTGATTGGCAGTATATAGCAGCGCAATTCTCTGTGTTCCCGGATAATGCACTTCAGGAGGCAGTGCGCGTCAACGGCAGCTACGTGCGATTGCCCTCTCATCCTCGTGGAACGGGCACTGCTGCCTGTGCTGGATGCCGAGCGTGCCAAAGCCATACCAGCAGCAGAGATACTTCTATCTTTCGCAATTTACATCTGACAAATGGCGTGCTGGGCAGATGAGCCGCGTCGCCATCGATGCGACTGCGGCCTCGGCCGCCCGGACGCAAACTAACAAGTGAGGTAGATGATGCCAGCCGGGGCCCCGCCCGGGTGCCTCATCGGCAGCTCAGCGGGGGCCCAATGCCTCCCTGCGGGCGCGGGCACGCCTGTTAGCCGCTTCACGCCATGGAGCGCCTGCAGGCCTGCATGGCGTCAAAGTACTGCTGGCAGGTGCCCATGTCGCCGAAGTTGTTGGACATGCACTCGCTAAACGCCTTGGCCTGGGCGCCACAGGGGCCCTCTGTCGAAGGCATGGACTGCTGGTGCTCAGGAGCGGGGGCCGCGGCCGCGGGGGCGCCGTGGCTGTTGCCCATCACAGAGTCGACAGCCTGGGGGGCAGCGGCACGGCAAGCAAGCCGTCAGCACGCCTCCCGCGAAACGAAAAAACGTCGAAGATGCGCGATCATGGTGCTGCATCGTAGCATGCACCAATGGCTCGATAGCTAAAAACACGTGTTTCAAAAAGGTGTGTATCTCGCCGACTCGGGAGTTGGTGTTGAAATGTATCTTCTGAATCCAATGCCCATCTGGGTTTTCGGTGATATGAGGGTCACGTGGCACATATGGCAGAGCTGTGCGTTTTTCAGAGGCGAGGGTTGCCATTGTTCATATCCATTTATTGTCTTTCTTATCAGGGGGAAGAGAGAGACAGAGAGAAAAGGTTCATATTCATGTGTGGCCATATAAAGAGGGAATGGGTCTAATGGCACCTGGGGTGGTAGCAGGGACTGTGCGCATGGTTCATCTGGGTATATTTTTAAAGCATTCAGAGTTCATGCTATGCATAAGGAGCAGCACGGATGAATTCGCCTGCATGATGTGTGGGTGCCCTCTGCTATCGTGGGGCGCAAATACGCGGGCCGCAGGGTAGGGCTGTGCACCTTGTGAGCCAGAGCGCTGCCAGTGCCGAGGGCCATGCCCTGCGCGACCATGCCGCCCAGGCCGGACAGCATGCCGCCGCCGCCAGAGGCAGGGGCAGGCGGGTGGGAGTGGGGGGCTGCGCGCACAGATCAATCCCGTCGGGCGTCAGCATGCGTCAGAGTACCATCGCGATGGCACGCCTGCTGAGACTGGAATTAGGGGCACATTGCATGAGGATGCCAGTGGAGTCAAGGGTCAAGGGGTGGAGATTTGAGAGAGGGGGGGGGGGAGGGGGTTACCTGCGGCCGGGGGCGGTGGGGCCGACTGGGTGGAGTGCTGCCTCGTCTGCTGGGGAGCCGCGGGCGGCGCCCGGGCGGCGGGCCTAGGGGCGGGGGCTGCAGGGCACACCAGCGCAGCAGTGTCAGCCAACCCATGCCTACTGATCAGCCAGACCCGTTCGATCAACCTGCCTGTGAAACAGTTGCTGCAACGGTTGTGCTGATGCAAGGAGAATGAACAAAGGGCTAGCCACATACATAGATGGCGCAAAATGGTCCGACTAGTGTTGTTGCACACGCTATGAACAAGGAAGTGCCCACGAGTAGTTTTTTTTCTAATCTTCGGCGGTGCGCATATCGCTGAGGGACAGCACGGCGAGAGCCGCGGCGCGGAGGAGCGACTAGCCGAAAAAGCTATGGAACCAGGCGGAAGGCTACTCTTTGAATTACCAGCAGTGCTATCGGCGCTATTGCGGAGAGTGCGCCCGAAAGGCGGAGGCACCAACGTCAACCAGAAGAGCATGCCGCACGGCCGATGCAGTGCAGTACCGGTATATTATTTATTTTGCGGCCAGCGAGCGGGGGGACGGCCATCCACGTCACGCAGTCCCCACCGCGCGCGCAGCACACCGAGCGGGATCCGGCGAGCGGGGAGGCGGGATCAGTGTGCAGCAAAGCCTAGTCTTTTGCAGAAACTCGACAGTGCTGAGGCTGGCGTAGAAAGAAAGAACAAAGAGGGTGGCGAGGGCGGTGGGGTGGGCAGGCAGGCAGGCACGCCGGAATATTAAAACCTGGTTATTATTCGTACGGCGGCCACGATAACCGCCCCGTCGTCGCTGTTGCTTCGTACCCCCACAACACAGCGTGCAGGGGTGCAGCACGCAGCTGCGGCAGTCAGAACGCAGGCGGGCCAGGTCAGCCAGCTGCAGGCTGGGCTTACCGGAACGACGGCGAGGCATGGTGACTTTGGAGGAGGTGGAAAGAGAAGGAGACGGGTTGCGAGAGTGAGTCTGGCTGTTGGAACACGGAGATCGCGGGGATAGTGCGAACTACTACGGCACTGTGGCGCCGCATAAATGCTCTGCGCCGTCGTGATGCTCCCTGACGCCGGCGGACGACGAAGCCTCCAGAAGCGACACACGCCGAATCTCATCAATAAAAAAATGAGGGTCTATATAGGGTGTCACGATAATGGAGAAGATATGCAGATAATTCACCGTGTATATCACGGAAAACATCGCGATTAATCGTCCGGTCGTCCTCGAAACCCCGATCCAGTAATCACTACTCCTCGTCAGCGCGCGCAGCTCTTCCGTTACACCGCCGCCGACGTCGACGCGACGACGTTCGCCTCGACCAGCGTCGAACCCATCAACACCTGAGAAGATCGTCGCTCCTGCTGGTACCGTCACTTTGATGAGCACCACAAAACAGTCAATACCGCGCATATTTGCGTGCGCAGCGCTACTTAAGGCAACCGGTGCTGATATTGGCGTTTATCGCTATATTGCGCCGCACGCAGTAAGTGGCCGGCGCTGCTCGGCTCTCACCAGGAGCATCCAGATGGCGTCAGCCCCCGCGGCGAGCAGGGCGCCGGCGGTGGTCAGTGCAGCAAAAAAAGTGCGCAGGCGCAGGAAGCCGCACACTGCCCATACACGTTATATCATCTGGGATCGCTGTGGCTAACCTCAGCTCAGCTCTCTGGTCGCCAGGTTGCATGGTGCCACCTCGCTAACTGGTCGCGGGTGGGGTGGTCTGCCTGCCCTAGGTGTACAAGTCCGCCCTCTGTATCGTACCCCCCAGGCAGTGCTGGCCGGCCATCCAACGCCTGCGGTGTTTCCAGGACAAGTAGGTCCCACACTGCGCACCCCACCTACCAGTAGTCGGCCATAGCCGGGCCCGGGTTGGTGAGCTGTCTTGAAAGGAATGTGACGTCAGAGCTCCCCCCCCCCCCCCCCCCCCTGCCACCCTCAAGGAGCTTCCTACGATGGATGCCGCACATCAACCTGCTGTACCCATTCTGGGAGGACAGTGGCGACAACTTTCAGGAGGCGGCGGAGCGCATTCACGCCGCCCTCGCACATGTGCAGCCGTTCAAGGTACGATTAGCTTTCAGCAAGACACCTAGAGGACACCCCCGTCCATCCCCTACCCCAGCTTATTCCCAATGCCTTTCCCCTCACCTGTGCTCCATAAACTCGCCGCTATCATCTATCTCTTTCCGCGCTGTTTTAACTTGTTTTCAGTTTCTGGATGATTACAACATTACTGTTATGCTGCAATCGCGTATATGCATCGACATCATCATTGCTGCTAACCAAGAGCCGCCTCTTTGTGTTTGTGTCGCCAGATCAACCTCGCAGAGTTTGACCACTTTGGCCACAAGAACTACTGCACTGTCTGGCTCAAGCCGCACGAACGGCAGGGTATGCGCATGCACCCAGGCCGGCTGGCCAGATGTGTGTCACATACTGGTCCTGTCAGCGCACAGCAGCTGCTGGATGGACTGGGAAGCGCGGTATGGGCTTAGTAACAGTGCCATAGGCTAAGCTCATCTGCCCCCTGCATGATGTGCAGCCCTACAGGCTCTGCACTGGACCCTCAGCGAGGCGTTTGCCGACTGCAGCGACCTGAGCAACGACGGCAGTCGGGGGATCGCCGAGTTCCAGCCGCACTTGTCGGTCGCCAATTTGGGCGTGCCCGCTAGCCAGGTGGAGCAGCGCAAGCAGGTGGGGCGCATGGTGTACACGTCACCGGCACCCGCTTCCTGCCCTGGCAGGCAGTCATACACCAGCGGAGCTGAGCGTCTTTTGCCTCCCTGGCCCGGCAGGATATGCTGGCTTCCTGGGAGACGCTCAGCTTCCGCGTGGAGGACGTTTTCCTCATCAGCCGGGATGGCTTTGACGACCCCTTCACGCTGCGCTACCGTGTGCCTCTGGGGGGCGAGGCTGGGGGCAGCCCGCAGCAGGTGGACGAGCCGTACGTGGCCTCGGTGGGGGGCGAGGCAGACAAGGTACGGTGTGTCGGTGCCCCCCCCCCCCCCCCCCCCCTACCCACTCCGCTGCATCGAAAACGCAGCGCCCGCCGCGCATCCTCATGCCTGACATGCCTGGCGCAGGACGGACAGGAGCCGTGGCCGCTGCATTCTCCCAGCGGCGGCATCTGGAACTTTGCATACGGCGCCAACATCAACCGGGGCAAGGTGGAGCAGGTGCAGGCCCTCCGGGGCAGAGGCAACAGCACGGGCGGCAGGCGCCTGGGTGCTGCGAGGCACTGGCGACGCAATCGGTGACTGAGATGGTTGTGACTATGTTTCTCCATGCAGTCTCGCAGCCTGAGTCCGCTGGAGTCCTTGCCAGCGCGGCTGCCAGGTTACAGCCTGCGGTTTAACCACAGGGGGGGTTTCGGCAACATCGAGTCTGCGGGCTCCGCGGAGCAGGAGGGGGACGGGACGCCGGCGGAGGTGCACGGGGTTCTGCACCGCCTGTCCTGCGCTGACTACTGCAAGCTAGCGGCAATGGAGCATGAGTACAGGTGAGTGCCCCCCCCCCCCCCCCCCCCCCCTCCCCCCCATCCCCCAGTCCCGCTCCCTGACACCGCCACCATCTGCTGTAAGGCTGCACCCTACCTGTATTGACCCAGAATATATATATAACGGGGGGAAATCTCTGTAGCTTCGTTCCCCTGGCGGCGCATTGCTGTGCATGTAACACCCCTCCCTTGCTTTGTGTGGCGGCAGGCCTGTCCCAGTGCAGGCGCTGCCCTACGGCAGCTCCGAGCCCGTCACAGCGATGGCATTCATGACACCGCCCGAGCGTACCATCCGCACGGGGCTGCCGCCGCCGGACCGCTATCTGAAGCTCCTCCAGGGCGGCGCTCTGGACTGGCCACTTGACGCAAGGTGGTGCCTTTAACTCTACTACTCTTGTGTCACTGCTGCTGGATGCTTGACCTGTGTCGGATGTGCCTCCTGAGGCAACCATTTTGAGGATCATCAAGCTGCAATGTTGGCCGCATTATGACATGGGGTGCTGTTGGCCTGTCCTCAAAGCTACTCCGCCTGGCTGGGCAGCCTGAGCGGCATGCCAGGTGGCAACCGCAGCAACGAGTACTACCAGTCGCCCAGTGGGGAGTCGCTGCCCGCCTGGCCCAAGATATACACTGGTTCGGAGATCAAGCGGCAGCAGCGGCGCAAGCCAAAGCGGAGCTCGCCAGGACTATGAAGGCACGTACATGCTGCAATTGAATAGGGCAACAAAAATGGGCTGCATTTCTCAATGTGTCTACTCGATATTTACACGCCGGTGCTGCAGTATTTATTCTCAAGTGTATAGCATCGTGTTGCATGCTTGATTTGCCGCACTCGCAAAATGGCGATAAAGGTGGTGATCAGAATTATCCAACAAGTGCTCCATGGCACGTGTAATGCTGTGCCAGCATGCGTGGCTCTGTGCTACCGAAATGGCCGAGCTGCCAGAGAGAATGATGGCAGCATCTTCTGCCAATCGCTCACATGATGGCGCAGTCCTTCTCGCGCAGCCTGTCCTGGTACACGCCAGTCACCTCCACCGTGTCACCATACACCCGGCCCGCCAGCAGCTTCTCCCCATGGCCGTGCCTTTTCCGCGGGCGATGTTGTTGCCTGGATTTTTGCCGCAGCTGGGTCGGCACCTCACCCTCGCCCGGTGCACGTTGCGGTTGCAGTTGCGGGTAGCAGCGGCCAGGAGGCGCTTGGGCCGCGGGGGTCGTGAAGGGTTGTGGGGGCCGTGCTGAGGACGGAGCGTCAAAGCTATGTAGTTCAACATATGGTAGCGGCGGGGCAGAGGGTGCGCAGCCGCTGGCCGGCCCGGCGCCGCTGGCGCCATGCTGCTGCAGAAACCACTCGACCTGGTCGGCCACCGCGCGGTTAGGTCTCAGGTCGGCGAGCTCCATGGGCTGCCGCGTCAAGGGGCTGTGCCCGTGCCGCTGCAGCCAGTCCTCGATGGCGGAGCGCTCGTAGGTGTAGCCGTCGCTGCCGATCACCGGGCTCTGCAGCAACTCATGCGTGATTGGGCACAGCAGTGAGGGCGGCAGCTCTAGACCCGACATTTTGCTGCTCGTATCCCTCCACTACCGGCAGCTAAACTTGCATGGGCAACACCTGTGCTTTTTAGCAAAGCAGCGTCGCCGAAGTCGTCCTCAACACGGGCGGCGGGACGCGTCCTTGCCCGAGGGCGGGGCCGGGAATAAGGAAAGCTACAGGTATACTATGAGCCGACGCACCTGAGAGACACGGTTTTAGACTACTGGGGTCGGTAACCGCATTTTCTTCACACTCGTTGTATATTCGTTGTGTTGTCGTATTGGAACGCGCCAGGAAAACCGACCACTTATAATAAGCAGCTCTATTTCTTGTAGCCGCGTCGGCACCCGTAGTCCTCTACCCTTCTCTACTATATTATATCGTACAGTCGCATACATAATCCTTAGAGAGGAGCATGGCTATAATGGGTAATAATAAGGATTGTACATGCGGTACTACACCTCTCCACATAAGTTTGGGGTCCCTTTTCGGCAGTCTCAAAACTTCAGAAGTCTAGGGTTCCTGAACGTAGGATATATGAGATGAAACCCTGGAATCTCAGAGGGTTTTATAAGACCTGCATGACGAGTGGCTCAACCCGAAGCTTAAAGACCTTTGACTAGGGTGTCATACTGCACTTGATGCTTGGATGGGCGTCGCCTGCAATTGCACCAAAACCAGGGTCGGTATCACGCACATGCCGACGCACGTGTGCCAACGTGTGACAACCAAACGGCGGGATGGCCATGACTGCGCGAGGAAACACATTGGCGAGGGGCTCGGGTGCATTTGGTTGGGGTGCCGCCGTTTGGGCGGCGGCTAGTACATGTCGCGTTGCGATACTGACATGGCATCAGTGTTGGCCACGCTCAGCAACACCCCCTTGGCTTTATAACTTCTCAGGGTTTGCTCAGGAAAACTTTTTGAAAATACCACGCACTTTCTCGTTCAAATCTGCGTCGAAACCAATATTCCAAAATCAAAGATCGATTTTTGCTTGGGGGCCCCGGAAAAATCCCCAAAGTTGCCACTCACTGCCTCGTGTGTCGGGCGCGTGTCTAAGCCCCATACTCGGTTGCGCGAGAGCGTTATGTGTGTGGATGACCACGGACCACCAATACTTGGCATGTGCCGCCTTCTAGCGATACACACATCTACCAGCCAAAATGCGATTTTCCACAGCATTTTTCAAGGAATTTCATATTAATTAAAGTCCATGCCCCTACCGCGCCACCCCGCCCACGAAACGGTGCAACTGGCATTCCACCACGCGCCTTCATAGTAGAGCATTGCCCTACGCCAAGGGGGGCATCGAGCGCCTCTCCTACGTGCGTTCGCCACAGAAACAACGGCATTTTCAACCCAAAACTGCTCCCCACAGTGGCCAATCGCAACTTGCCGTTGGGGTGTCACGTCGTGCCTATAGCGACATGCTTTCAGTGGCCTACACGCACGGTGTGTGCAACTTGTGCTAAGGGCCGTATTCACCGAGTTTGGTGCGACGAGTGCCGCTATTTCATAGCTTTGGACGGTTGGCGCAACCCACAATTTTCTAGCGCCAACGCATCATGCACTGATTTCGCGTTTTTAAAGGGCGCCCACAAATGGTCGTGTTGTCGCGCGGGTGGGTATAAAGCGCACAATAGGCATTCGCCCGAACTATTCCCACTGTAGTTAGCATGTATGCACATGCAGCCGGCGTTATCCTCGCCCATGCATACATGCGCTTTGCGATCGAAAATGCAAAACCCGGACTTATGTGGAGGGGTGTAGTATATCATATATATATTCTCGGATATCGCTGGCGCGCCAGCGATAATACTAATGTATTATCATCCGCCAGGTACTCGTACCTGTACTGGTACGGTTTCGGGACGGGTGCACTGAAGGTATATATACCAAAGTTGGGTTGCTGCAGCATATATCTACTACTGCATTGCATGCTGCAGAAACTGCAGCCTACTGTTAAGCTATAGCACTACATCATGCAGTACTTCCCGAAAAGGGGCTGCAGTGTAGTTACCCAGAGAGCCCCAAATGTCACTGGATAACGCTTTGATGGCGCCCGCCAATGATAATAAGCCATATGGCGACGGTTCGTTCCGGTGGTCGGAGCGCCGCGGATAGCACCGTACTCGCTCGTACCACCACACGTCGCCGCATCGGGGCATAGACCAGTAGACCACGACGTACAACAGCCGAACCTATGCTCACTAACCTCAAGCTCACCCAGGCACCACTACCTGTCATCTTCCTCTCGTCACTCGTCGTCAATTATATGGAGGAAGACCAGTCTGCCGCGAAGCAGAGCGCAGCGGCGATGGCGGACGAACGAAGCGATGGCGGAGGACAGCACCGCCGACACCGCGGCCAGCACTGCAACGGAGCTGTGCTCCTGATCTAAGCCAAAACATATGTGGTAACCCCCCGCCCCCCCCCCACCCACACACACACCTGCTGACTTTACTCCCCCCCTTTATTGCATGTTTGTTGACTGCCGCCTGCTCCCTACCCGAGGACCATCAAAGTCAAAAAGACAATGTACGCCGATGTGTGTTCCCGCTTCGGCAAGGCATCGCTAACGTTCATCACCCCGGTAAAACCAGGTTCACCAGCCTATGCCCCTTCTTCCTTTCCCCTCATCTCTGAACTATCTAGGATTGCATTTATGTGTGCCGGGCTCACAGATTGAGTGCGAGCGCGTGTTCTCTCTTGTTGGTCTTATCACTATGCACTTGAGAAATAGAATGAACCTGAGTAACATGGGTGCCCGCGTCTTCGTTCAGAAGAACTTGGACTTGGATGCCAAGGTCAGGGAGCTACTGACGTCGTACTGCGACGGGGAGGCTGCTTTTAGCGCCGTGGCGACGGATCTACTCAAGCCATGCGGAGAGGATTGGCTAGCCAGCCATGTCCTTGAGGGCGAGGGGGAGGGGGAGGCCAGCCGCATTCAATGGGAAGCGGTGGAGTCCATGCTGGAGCACTACGGAGCCGAGCCAGCGGATGAGGAGGCGGGGGATTAGAGGGGTTTTAATGCCATCATGCTTTTTACGCGTGTTTCACTATGCATGCGTTGGGACATCATCGTTGGACACACAAATGTATACAGCACAGTAGGCTTTTCCCCTCTGTAGGCAATTTAATGATATATTGCATCTTCAACCACGATTGTTGCCCCTGCGCATCCGCCGTGGCTGCCCCTTTGCCCTTCACTGTGCCGCCCTTCCCTAATCAGCAGCCTGCAGTACTGGAAAGTGGAGTGCAGCCCAACCCTGGTATATATATACTACAGTATCTGTCGGTAAACAAAAAGGCTAGTACAATGACACTGCCTCTATACATATAGAACCCCCCAACAGCAAACCTAGCTACCGGTATATAGAAAACTCTTATAGTGAACGAGGGGGAGGGGGGCACAAGCGTGCGTGTCAGTACTTTACTTCAAACCCCATCATGAACCCACCCCTATAGTGAACAGGGGAGAGGCCCCGAATGATCATTGTATAAGTAATGTCACTGCAATTGCAAACATGCATCAATCGAGTTTGGTTCTGCCAAAGAAGGTGCAGAGGCTTATTTACGAAGAAGCGACATTTTATGGCTATTATTATGGCGAGGAAGGCTCGGCGAAAAGGGGGGGGGGAGTCGGAGGAGGAGCCTGCAAGGCGGAAACGCAAAACAAGAGGGCGCTGCCTAATGCAGAGAACCGGAAGATGGCAGGCGAGCTGGTGGTGGCTGTCCTAAGTAACACTCCAGCGGGAAGCGCAGGGCTCGCGGGCGATGGGGCAGCCCGTACTGAAGCATGATGGTATCGGTAACTAAACCGGTTGAAATCACTAGCATACCGTACATGTTGCACTAAGAAGTTAAATTGTTGGGAAACCCCATAAACAACAGGTTTAGATCATTTCAAGCATGCAATCGAGTCTTTTTTCGCTAGTTGCACGCAATTCGTTTACGACTGCGAGTGGCGAGGGCATGCGCTTGGCGAGCCGACCAGACGAAGGCGGAAGATGTCTTGAGTGGTAGGAGGATATCGCGCCTAGAGGTTTAGAAACATCGATCGAGGCGTAGGCGCAAAGCGGACGCGGATGAGAGCGGTCGACGGCGCGAACGTGGGCACGTCAAGGCGTAGGCCGGACGTCTCGCGAAATCAAGGCACCGTCCCCCGACGGCGTCTGGCAGCAATTGCCGTGCGCCGTGCTGGGCAGGCGGCGCGCGACATGAACCGGATTTGTAGGCCAGCAAGAGCGGGCAAGTTGGCGGCGAGTGCCCAACAGAGCGGCACAGCAGGTAGGACGAGTACGAGCTACGCGTGGGGGTGCGCGAGCGCGCCACGTACAACCCGCAGGTGAAGTACGGCGGGACGATGTACGCGACGCGACGGTAATTATGCCGGCGGCGTACGTTACGATGCGTGGACACGTGAACCCACGCGATGACGGCGGCGTAAGGCGCTACCGTCACCACCGGCGGTCGCCTCGCCGCCTCGCACGAGGGCCGGCACCTCAAACGCATAACCCATCGGGGCGCGGGCACATGGGACACAGTGTGACCGTGCCGTACCGCTTGTGATGTGTGTCAACGGCGGTTGCCGGCGAAGTCGCAGAAGACCCCCGGACTCGGTAAGTTGTCGGTGCGGGTCTCGCATCGTAGAGTGTGGTGAGGCGGCCGCCGCTGTTGTACCAGCGACGGCTGCCGACCACCTCACACGCCGCATACCTACCATGACGCCACGAAATGCATAGGTCGCGTTAAGTGGCGGAGCTGCCCATCCCCCGGCGGGCACCTCGTGTTGTCAAAGGTGGGATGTCGTGAAGTCGGGAATGGGTTGGCCGGCGTAGAGGCTCTGACAGCCTACGCCGGCCCGTAACGATGCCAGTGTTCTCGGGACGAGGGAACGACGAGGCGGCCGCCGTTGCTGCACCAGCGACGGCCGCCGAGGTTCCCAACCCGGAGTCGGGCAACGGTAGTTACGGTCACCGCGAGACGTCGAGAACGCGAGATGGTAGAGCTGCCCCCCGGCGGGCAATAGCAGGTTGTCGTTGTCCTTGTGACGACTATGACGTTGCAGTAGCAAGCGTCGGAGACGCGCCGGACCGAGCCGCGCAGACGCTTTCCGCTGCAGCCACAACAAACATTGTTGCGACCCGGTTAGCTAGAGCGAGGGCAACGAGCCCTCTTTAGACACATGCGCATGAGCGATGCCATCCCCATAACGGGCCGAAAACGCGGGTAGTTTTGAAAAACCACAACGTGTAGGGGGCGTCGATGCCTTGATGACCTGCTGCGAGGATACGCGGACCGGGTAGTTGAAGTGTCTTGCAGGACGGCAAACGGCCGTTCTGACGACACGGACGTCCTCCTCCGTCCGCGCCGATTTGTTGCGGTAGGCGTAACTGTCGCCGTTGACAACCGTGACGAGCGGCGGCCGTTGTACCAAGGGCGTCCGCCCCATCTAGCCTTATTAAGTGTTATTGAATACTGCGAGAGGGTGCTCCACTGCGGGAACCCACGAAAGCCAATACTTCGACTCGGCTTCGGGTGTTGACTGTTGAGCAGGTTCAACCCCCCCTCCCCACGGGGACCCCGCCCCTCAGCTATAATTTCCTACCGTGTGCATCGCCACCGGAAAACGTCCCAGCTGCAAAGCCCTACAAAAACAAAAAGCGTCTTCGGGCGCAAGATTCGGGAATTAAACCCACACAACCGAGGGGTTGTCTATCGCTGGCGATGACGATGTAACACGCGTGCGTGGCATGATGACTGACTGACAACTGCCGGGAAAATGAATATATGTGCGGACTTGATAAGCCTATGCGATCCTCGCACGCACAAGTACGCGAAGCTGCCGCCGAAGGTGGCGAGCATCATGAAGATGGCAGGCGAGCTGTTAATGGTTGTCTAAAGTAGCACCCCGGCCGGGAGCGTAGGGCTCGCCGGCGATGGGGCAGCCCATAATGAAACATGATACCGGTATATCTTAATCGGTTGAAATCACCAACAGACCGTACGGGCTGCACTAAGACTGTCAAATCCCATAAACTGCTGGTTTTGATAATAACAAATTCACCGCTAAATTTGTTATTAAAATTTGTTATTAAAAAGGTTGTTATAATAAAAAGGTTGTTATATATTATCAAAAGCCTTATACCAAAAGATCAACACAACAATAATTTATTACATCAGGGCTTTAACAAATGCGCACTACAAACAGAACTAACGACAATAACTATGAAATCAACGCAGATCAATGAGATCAACACAGCAATAATCTGATTCTTCAAGTAATCGTCCCGCATCCATTGGTACCTGTACAACATACTGGTATATGCAGACGATGATCACTACCACCACCTCCGACCGCACCGAAGCGGCCTAGCTATTACACGGTATTTCAGTTGAGTCTAGTTTTGCCAAAAATGTCGCGCAGGCTATTTTACACGGTCAAGAGCCGAAATTGGAAGAGGTGCTTGAAGTGTAAGCGTGGCGGGAAAACGGAGTCAAGGGCGGAGGTGGGGGGGGGGGGGGGGGGCGCTGTGTGTAACACATCGAAACGGCAGAATCAGCTGTTGCGGCTGCTTTTAAGTCTACTTGTGCTACATACGAACGGCGCGACGACGGGTGAACTAGCTAGTTACCCGTACCATTTACTAACAACACATGTAGGCCAGAAAAACGCTCGTCGTAGGAAAGCAGGAAACCCCATAAACTAGACTAGATCTTTTCAAATCGACACTAGTTTTGCTAGGGAAGAGCAAACAAAGAGAGCGGCTGTTTGACAAAGCAGGGGTAAGGCCATGTCACGAAGGGAGCACCAGAAGGGCCACTACGGCTGAGTCGTGTTGAACTTGGAAGTGGCGAAGGGGCGCGACGTGGCCGACCTACGGAAGAACAACCACGCGCTAGGTGAAGTAGGGCGGACGTTGGGGTCGATGTAGTCTTACTAGAACGACGTCGGAGTTGGTTTTCCTCCCGACTTGGTGGCGGAAGTGGGACAGCGGCCCCCCGATGGAGTTCGCAGCAGAAGGTGCACATTTGCGAAGTTAGGTTATGAGAGGTCCGGGAAGTGCCGGCATGGGCGGGGGGGGGGGTTGGGGGGGGGGGGGGGGGGGGCAGCACCAACGAGACGATAGAGAGCCAATCCGACGTCGTAGTGGCAGTCCACGGCTTTTTGGAGTTCAGGTAAGCCAAGATACTCGGTTTACCAGTCAAGCGTCCTCGTAACCAAGCTATAATGTCTGCAGTAGCTATCGCATCGCGAGGTACTCGTCCTCTTCACTCGCACATTTTGCTCCGACACGGCCGCTCTGGGCTGGCTCTAGCAAGTCGGGGCGCGCCGCGGCTCCCCTGCTGCATGTTGGCAGTCCCGCAACGCGCTATACCCGGTTCCACAACCATGTGCTCCGTCTCCATCGACACCATGTTAACGAGCCGTCGATTGGGCCAACGATGATGCGAGCTCGAGCAGCAATGTAGTTTGGGCATGCATGCATGTCGACGTTTGAAGCGATTCGAGCGTCGGCTCGGCGACGGGGTCATCTTCTCCATTTGGCATGGTGACGCATGGACGTACATATGATAATTACACATGGATATACATATGGTGAGCCGGGTATGCTCTTGCAACAAGCAACCAGTGATTGTGCCCGCAATAGGTTGCGGGACACTTAATCGTTGTGTGTAACACAGCGAAACTGGAAGATGACATGCTCGTCAGCTATTGCGCATGTTTTATGTCTACTCGTATTGCACACGAACGGCGCAAGGACGGCGGGTGAACATATATCGACCTGCTATCAAGACTAGCAACCCGTACCAGTTAGCAGCTCAAATTCTGGGGAACTGCCCTTTTTGTAATTCACACCAGTTAGCACATGTAGCGCCGGAAGCCAGTTAGGAAAGGAGGAAACCGCATATAAACTAGTTGTTTTATAGACCATATCATGATACGGGCATATATTATAACTAAGCGGCGCTTCGCGCCGGGGATCTGTGGAGGTGCCCCTACCTCTTGGGTTGAGCGTGGTGCGGGATGCGGGCCGCTTTTAGCCGGGTTGCAGTGTTGATCTTTTAATAATACTGTTGTTTCCGGGTACGGGTAATAATGCTTTTAGCGTTAGATTTGTCAGTAATTTATTTTTCAAAAGAGACGTATTATTTTGTAAAACAGATTAAATCTGCAAGCCGCGTAAAAGCGGGCCGCTGACTACTGGTGTGCATTACAAAAAGGCCGGTACCCAACCCACCGCTAAAAAAAGTTGTATTACCCCCCCAAAAAAAAGCAGCACTACAAGATCAGCAATACAGTACAAGCCGCTTACAGGCGGCCCGCATCCCGCACGAGGCCGCGCAGGTCGGGCCGGTCGTCAGGTCTACGGGGCGGGCACGGCGCGAATCGCCACGCCCGCCGCCTGTACCGGCACCGGACGCCGGACGCCGTCGTTCGACCGTCGCCCGTCCGTCGACGGACGCCGGGCCCCGGGTCGGCGGACTGCCCCCGCACCGCGGCGACCCCTTTTTACAGCATCATTTTACAGCAAATATATTCTGCTGCTTGCTCATGTAATTATATACTCGGACCACCGTTGTATATAGTCGCTGTATAAATATAGAGGGCCAGTCTCGCTTGCTGATTCAGCAGTAAAAACGCGCTGCGGTACCGCGTTATTTTGGCGTTTCAGACGAATATATTACGTGCCTGGGCTAGAATACACGCGCATCCATTCAAAACCTGACCGTCCTCGGACCTGTACCGTGAAATCAAACGACTGAACACCGAACGTATGACGGCTCATACGCGAAGCGCGTATGACGGAGGACGGAGGACGGACATTCGTGATTTTTGCAGTATGTTTCCGGTATAATTCACGATAGATCCGTCTTAGTCGCAGGATTTTCACGGACTGTGGTAGAAGTGCCTAGAAATCAAACGAGCACAGATCGAACGTATGACGGTTCATTCACGAAGACGCAGCACACGAGGACGGAGGACGGACGCATAAAAATCCGTGATAAAACCGTATTGCAACCGGTATCGATTCTCACGTATTCCAGGCGATTTCGGACGCGGCTCTCCTTTTCCTCCGCTCAAAACCCAAGAGGTAGGGGAATGAGTTTGGTTATTTCGCGCGGATCCGCCGTAGACGATTGGCGCGGGCGGAGGCGGACGATTCGCGATTTACGATGTATGATTCTCAAACCCGTACTAAATATCTGCGTCTGCGGACGCCATACATTGAGTCGTATTTCGGACGTATATAGGTCGCTACTTCTATCCCCATAGTACAGGACCAAACCCTAAACCCAAGCCTTTCACGGGTACAGGGTAGAGTCGGGCTGCTCAATAAGCGTCCGCCCCGCGGCGGCAGCAGCATCCGAGGCTCGCCTACGTTGGGCCGCTCGAGAGTACCGCCAGTACTGGTAATCCTTGCGTGCGCTAGGCGACGGGCGACCATACATATGGGGCGGGGGTGCGGTAGCGACTAAAAGGAAGTAAAGTACCTGTACCCTTCTCCCGCCTTGCGCATCCATACGACCTCCCAACGTCGCCGCGCCGGCACAGGGCCCTGCTGCAACCATCCCTCCCACCAGGCTGCTGGCCCACAGTCCCGTAGGTCCCGCTCCACCCCTGCCCCCCTCCCTCACGGCCCACGGGCCCGGTCGCGGGTTAGTCATCCCGGGCGTTCGGGCGTGGCGAGCCGGGGCACCCAGGCCGAAGAGAGTGCCGCGAGACGGCGAGACAGCGGCATCGCTCCGTGGTCGGCATGCGCACCAGCCGCCAGAAGTCCAGTCTACCCCCCCCCCCCCCTCCCCCCGATCCCTGCGAAAGGCATGAGGCCAAGCAACGGTGCTTCATAACACGCATTTGTCCGGGGTTTGTAGACAACACGGGGCCCCTCGGGCGGCGCGCGGTCTGTGCTTGCACTGGGGGCGGCGGGCAGAAAGGGAGGGGTGAGCTCGCCGAGGGAGAGAACGGGAGGGCGGTACGGTGTACATTAAGGGGGGTGTCCACTCCCACCATGATTGGCCTCTCGAAGCGCAGTAGCCACTAGAATGTCGCAGTCCCCGGGATACCTCCCCCTCCCCCCTCCCCGCGCTCCAGCCCGCCCTCCGGATCCGCCAGCCGCCCCGCCCTCGTTTCCGCCTTGCACCCGCGCGCCTGGGGTGGTATCCCTCCGTTATCCTGGAATTAACTGCGTGTCAGCAGGGGGTTTGATAGCTCGGCGCGTACGCCGCTTCCCTAAGCTGTAGCCTGGTGCTCAACCTGCCATCTAATTTGAATGATTTGTGTGATGGCATTTCCTTACAGTTTTCTGTGCCGGCTGCAGGTCCAGTGTCGCTTTGGAATGTCCAACGTGGTACCCAGCATGAGGCTCTTTCGCTAGCCCCCTCCCCCCCCCCCCCCCCCCCCCCCGCGCCACGCACCCTGCTAACCCTGCTCACGTAGCGCGAGGTTGCAGCGCCAGCGTGAGCCCGTGGGCAGCGGAGCATCATGGCGCCGCCGGGCACGGCTTTGCCCACACGGCCCGCCAAGTCCGCAGCAGCGTCGCGCGCCACGGCGCAGCGCAAGCGGGTTGTGATAAGCGCGCGGGGCAACCGGGGCAGCGACCCGGCGGAGGACGCGGAGGAGGAGGCCGCGGCGGCGGCGCAGGCGGAGGCGCTGGAGACGCTCGTGAAGCAGGACTTCCGCCCGGCGGGGCTGGAGCCTCCGGGGGAGACGTACTTCACCGTGGAGGTGCTACACCCCGCCTGCCAGCCCACACCTTCATGCCTGGCTCTCACAGTCAGTATGGCGCGGGGGGGGAGGGGGGGGGGGTACTCAGGCCAACGCACAGTCAACGGGATGCAGAGAGGGTTGGGCGCGGCGCTGAGGGTCAGAAGATGGTATCATGAGGCTTCGTTTCAACCCTAGCGGCGCGTTTGTGGAGGTTTGGAGATATTCTACAGAGCAGCCGGAAAGTGCCTGTTGGATCCTGGAATCCGCCCTCAGTGGACCATCTGCCCCTTCCCCCCCCCCCCCCCCCCCCCCTCCTCTCTCTCTCTTTCACTCTCTCTCCCTGTCTTTCTATTGTCTCCCCTCCTAAATGACCTGAACTTCTGACCATCCTCCCACCCTCCCCCCTGCGGCCTCCCCCGCCACCACCAGGACGAGGGGCTGCTGGCCAGCGTGCAGGCGCTGTTCGGCGCGGTGGCCGTGGTGGACGCAGGGGGCGGGGGCGGCGAGGCAAGCGTGTGCTACGCCAGCGACGGATTTTTGGAGCTCCTGGGCTATGAGCTGACCGACATCATCACGCAGGACGTCATCGCGGTCCTGTCAGGTGCCCTGCTCGCCCGGCTGCCACCGTCTCCTGTGCATCTATGGGGGTTTGATGTGAAATGGAGCGATATGGTGTACGCCACGGTAATCGCGCTCTGGGCTTGCTTCGTGTCATTTCATCCCCTCGCGAAGGGGGGACTTCATTTATCCTGCAATCCACCATATTTTGCCACACAAGGTGTACGGCGAATCGAATCGGGTGCTGCAGGGTGGGCTCGTTTGTTGGAGGACCCGGGAACCTGATGCAATGCAACGGCATGGTGCGCCGTAACACCCCACCATCGCGTAGGATGTGGATTGGATGGGATTCAACCGGCATGTCATGATTTGATTTGCTGTAGTGTAATCAGATCGGGTGTTTGCTGAAGCAACCTAAATTGATGTGCGCCTATGCGTGTGTACCCCTCACCCCCCCACAGACAACCATTGTTTGTGTTCTCCTTGGCACTTCCCTCCACGTCCAGTCACCTGTTACTGGGTGCCTAGGGGCTGTCGGCTGCTCCAAGCCTGCCTGCATTTCCAACTCGCCAACGCATCCTCCCAACGTAGGGGATTGGGGTTTAGTGTAGTTCCAACCTGGTGCCATCACAGTAGCCGCCGTTGCTGACACGCGGCCATCCCAGCCTCTCGCTCTTCAGCTGTTGCCAGGAGACCCAGCTGACCTCTCGTTGCCGCCCTTGCCCCGCTCCTTTCCTACTTGGGCGAGCAGATGGCTCGGACGCCGAAACCACCGAAGCGCTGCGCCAGGCGTACCACGGCACCACAGCGGTCAGCCTGGAGCTGCCCTGCGTGGGCAAGGACGGCTCCAAGGTCAAGTGCGCCATCACGGTGCTGCCGATCAAGACGAGCGGCGGCAGCGTGGAGAAATACCTCTCCCTCCTCGCCGCGGCGGGCGGCAACGAGGAGCTCTCGCGGCTGCGGCGCGCCGACAAGGTGTGCCTCCGGATGGGGACCCGCCGCCGGCTCCAGCAGCGGCCCCATGCTGCGGATGTATGGGTGCGGGGTTAGGCGCACTTTTCGTTTTGAGTAGTGAAGGACTGGGATCAAACCCGGGCTTGCCAGGCCTCGAGGCAGCCACACTAACGCGTGCAAGGTGCAAGCAGTGCTGCCCGTAATGGTGGGTGATTTTATGCATTTGATATTTCGTCGCATTTCCCGTATACTGAGGGGTGGGAACAACGAGTTGGGGGAAGGGGGGGGGGGGGGGGGGGAGAGGGCCTCTGAGAATGCCCCATGAGGGGGGTTGCCTTAGGTTTTTAGCTTAGTTTAGGGTTTGAGGGCTGTTTTAGGGTATGGGTCTTGGGTTTGACGGGACCCGGGGCAGAGGGAAGGGGAACAGCGTTTGGCGGGCGGGGGAGGGAGGGGGGGGGGGGGGGTTGGTAAACATGCTGTGGATCACGCCAGCTACATCCATATCTACTACGCCCCGCATGTACACACGGGTAAGTGTCAGACGGCGGCGGGCATGACTTGGCCAAGCATATTGCCAATGTGAAAAGGAGATTATTCATATGGAGGCCGCGACCCACGGCTGTGGTGTTTGGCCACCATTTCCTGCCTTCTCACTGCGTTGTAAACAGCATTTGGTGTTGACATACTGGAGGCATCCAGCTGACTCTCATGGGCTGGGCCTGCTGCGTATCCGGTGTAGCCCTTCCAAAGGACCTGACGCTCCGTTTGCCCCCCCCCCCCCCCCCTCCCCCCCAGCTGGAGCGCCTGGTGATGGCGGTGCTGGTAGCGGACGTGAAGAGCGAGCTGGAGATGCCGGTGGTGGACTTCAGCCACGACGCAGGCGAGCACCTGCGCCTGCGAGACGGGCAGCTGCTCGGGAAGAGCGTGCTGTCGCTGGCGGGGCCAGACACGGATCGTCTGGCCAAGGAGGGGCTGCTGCTGGCACACATGGACAAGAAGCCCGGCGCCGCCAAGTTGCTGCTCTACAAGGGCGACGGTGAGCCCTTCTGGGCCTATGTGGCCAGCCTGCCGCTCAGCCGGCCCGCAGGGCCGGCGCCCGGGCGCAGCATGATCCGGCGGCGCGAGGGCAGCAGCGCGGTCAGCGGCGCCAGCGCAGCGCTGCGTGACAACCTGGCGCCTGGCAGCCCGCTCAAGCTGCGTAACGCGCAGGCGGTGGTGGACCAGCACCTCAACGTGCTCGTGGACATCACGCGCACCAACCTGAGGAAGATTGGCAAGTGGCAGATGGGCAAGGTGCCCCCCCCCCCGCGTTCCCTCCCTGCCCGCCCAGACCAACAAGCTCGCGACACCCTCGTAGCAAAAAAGTAAAAAAGTAAATTGAGTAAGATCAGAATGGTAAGATTGGAATAGTAAGATTATCCAGCAGTCCTCTTTGAACTTTTGTATTTCAATGTTTCCATCTTGATTTTTATCCACGTTTTACGTTTTGCGTTGTTGAAATAGGCTTTAAAAATCATCACAGAAGAGCCTTGTAGGTTATAATATTTTACAAAACTTACTGGAAATGGTAATTTGTTTCGGACTTGTTGGAGAGTTCACGCACTGCCGGGTAGATACGTTATATCCGTTCACCCCTCAAAGATGAACGGGGCAATGCAACGGACCGGCAGGGCGGGTGCGGCGCGGGTGTGTGTGATTGGGGCGGTTGGCGCAGGCTGAGTGCGCGGGGCGCTCTGCGGCGGCAGGTCATCGGCCGGGGCGCGCAGGGCGTGGTGCGGCTGGGCCGAGACATGGGCGGCGACCGCGTGGCGATCAAGATGGTGGACGCCAGCAGCTTCCGCAACATCGGGGACATCGACCGGGTGCAGGACGAGATCGCGGTGCTGTGCAAGCTCAAGCACAAGAACATCATCCGCCTGGTGGACACCCACTTTGTGAACAACGCCTTCTACTTTGCGATGGAGTGGGCCTCGGGTGGGCCGCTGGTGGACTACATATACAAGCAGCCAGACAAGCGGCTGGCGGAGCCCGAGGCGCGCGTCATCTTCTCGCAGATCGTGGAGGCGCTCGACTACTGCCACCGGAGGCGGGTGCTCCCGCCCGCAGAAGGGGGGGGGGGGGGGGGGGGTAAATTGTCATGACATGATGCCATAACGAACTATTCCTGTGCAATCTCAATTTCTTTCCTTTCTGGCATATCGAAAAGTGCCGCTCAAGTATCATATGAGTACAGGCAGTATGGTGTGTGTGAATATCTTATATATGTGTGTGTAAGTAAATATATAAACATATACGCACATGTATGTATAGACAAATGGATACAAACGTGTTTATACATACATATATATGTATATGTATACATATACACATCCTATCATATAAGCATGCATGATGTTGTAGTCGTCATCTGTTCCAACTGGGGGCCTGAAAAAGCAGGCCGCCGACCCTGTGGTGCGTACTTGTGGTGCAGGCGGGTGGTGCATCGCGACCTGAAGCCCGAGAACGTGCTGCTGGACGAGAATAACGTGGTGAAAATCGCTGACTTTGGGCTCGCGGCCATCACGGCGCCCTTCGACGACAGCCTCACGCTCATGTGCGGCACGCCCGAGTTCACGGCGCCCGAGATCGTCGCGGGCCGCGAGTACGACGGCTCCAGCGTCGACATCTGGAGCCTCGGCGTCATGCTCTTCGAGTTCCTCTCGGGCTACCTGCCGTTCAAGGCACCCGACCAAAAGGTGGCCATCTGAGTGTTGTTTCTCTGTGTTTGCCCATGTCTGCGATAGGCGGTGCGTTCAGTTTATCATTCCACGGTGTACACGGCTTATGTGGCCGTGAGTTTGCAGTTTGAAGTCAGTCGGGGGGGCTTTGCCACGAAGCCATTGTCCCAACCCACCTTGGTGTTGTTCTTCCGGCTCTTTTTTGGACCCACGGATCCAATTAACTGACTCACCAGTATGATGGGATGCACGTCTGGCAATTAAAAAGAAAAGGAAAGAGAAGAATAGATAGTGTGCCGATGATTAATTTCTTGAAAGAAATCTGACAGATACATTTTAGTCGGATTGCTAATCAAATTCGGATAGAACCAACGGCATTTTCTTATTGTATGCTGCCCATATATTGTTATTGTGAAACAATACACATAGATTCTCCAAATCAGATAAAGTTACAGGAATGCGTACCGATGCACAGCGATAAAATTGCGATTATTATGATCAGGCATTCGATGATACAACAATTATCAGCGGCAATTATCCGAGGTTGTAGTACCTGTCTGGTGTCAGCTGTCGGGATGATATTGTGCGCGTATAATATTATCGCCTGCCGTGTATACCCAGCATTGTTATATTTCAACATAGGGTTTATGTTTCAAACCCCCTGAGATGCTCGTACCTGTACCTCTGCCAGCAGCAATCACTACGGGTACCTGCTGCAATATAGTTACATGAGCTATTATAATAATATATTATATAATAATATAATACTACTATATATTTATATTACAACAATATCATGATATTGTCATAATATAATATTATTATTATGTTATAATGTTATAATATTATATTATATAATATACCTGCTGTAATCGTCGTCAGCTGTACCCGCCGTATATATATGATACAATACTGGTGTGAATTTACAACAGACCAGTAAGTACAATTCCACCGCCATAAATCAGTACTAGGAGATCAACCGAAGCCGCCTTTAACAAGAGCGTCCCGCAGCCCATAATGTAGGTACTGGTACTCGTAATGTGGTAATGTAGGGTATTGCAGATTATATTTGGAAGACACCTCTACAAGGGTGGCAAAACACGGCTAGGGCAGGCCCCGCCATTTCAAGCTTTGCCAAGTACGCGCTAGTTATAGTTACAGTGTAGGCAGCTAGGAATGGTGCAAATGAATCATCGTTGTCAGGGCGGTTCTCACGCGCCTCTTCCCGCCTCTCACCCGGGTCCGCGTAGGAGCTTTTCCGGTTGATTGCGAAGGGCGAGGCGGCGCGGCTGCCGAGCGACGTGTCCATGGAGGCGGCGGACCTCATTCGAAACATGCTGCAAGTCAAGGTGCCGGCAATTGCCTTGCGCTCTGCAATCCAACGCGCTCATGACCCCCCACCCCCCTTCCCGGATGTACTACTTGCAGAACCCTAGTCCAGCATGGGTCTGCCTACGGGTGAACCCAAAAGACCCCGTATTCTGAGCCTCAAATTGGGCTGGCAGGCAGCTTAAAGAAGCATAGACTACAGTTTTGTCTACATGTAACCGCTGGCAGGCAGGGCAGGTCCGTATTTGCAGTGCTTCCATTACCGCGCTGACATCCGCAGGTCTCCTGCCTTTATTTCAGCCGTGGCCGATGGTGTCTTGCGCTCCAGGCATACATACGTACCTGTGTATGGTTTCGGAGCACTCGCTCCGGAACTACATCGATTGCCCAACGCCCGCTGGCATTTTGGTGGGCAGGAGTTTCGGTGCCCAGGTGTCAGCTCTGCAGCAGCAGCGGCGGTGGTGGATGTGGTTTCGGAGCATCCCCATGTGTATGTGTGTGTGCGTGTGTGTGTGTGTGTGTGTGTCTGTGTGTCTGTGTGTCTGTGTGTCTGTGTGTGTCTTTGCACGTGTTGATCGCCGGATCTCGTGCTCCTCTCGCGCCCCCGCTCCTGCCACCTCTGTGTTTGGCGGCGGGACCAACAAGTGACCAGCCGAGAGAGTTATCCCGACGTGCCCGCCCTGGCCCCTGCTCAAGACTTGACCGGACGCTGACTTGGCGTGTGATTGGCGTTGACGTGTGGCGCCGCTCCAGGTGGAGCACCGCCTGTCCCTGGACGAGATCCAGTCTCACCCCTGGTACTGCGGCAAGACCAGCATGCGTGGGGGCGGCGGCGCCCGGCGCTCTTCCCAAGTGCACGAGTCGCTGCGCCTTGTGCTTCCAGAGGTCCCCAAGCCTGCAGGCAGCGACGCGGAGGAGGGGAAGGAAGGGAAGGAGCAGAAGAAGACAGTGGCGGTGGCGTCGCCCGATTCGGCCCCGCCGCGCCCCGTGCCAGTGCCTGCTACAGCCAGCCGCTCCGCGGTTGACAAGAAGTCGGCGTCGGCGGGCGGAGTGGAGGGCAGCCCCGCCAAGGCGGGCGGCAGCCGGGTTGGCACGTACCGTGTGGGAGGTGGAGCCGCCGCCGCCAAGGCAGCCGCGGCTGGTGGTAGCGCAGGCTCTGCTGGGGCGGCCGGCAAGCCCGGCGGTGCCGTTGGACCGTACGGCAGGACCCGGGTACCAGCCCTACCGCCTCCTTCTACCTATTGTGCCGGTATTCCGAATTCATGTTGTGTCAAATCACATGTCTAGTTGGTCAATGAATAAATAGTTGCTTGGGAGACCCCTCAAACCCAACGGATTGACGAGGTTGGTGATGATTGGATTAACAGCGGCATTGAGCTGAGCATTCCCCTTTCCGCCCCGCTCCGGGTGGCCGCGCAGGTAGTTGCCCCGCGGGTGAGGCCGAACGTATCACACACTAGGAGCTCCGACAGGAACTAGAGGAGCTGCTCCCGCCTTATCTACCTGCCCCCGTCCGCTCTGCAGTGTGCCCCCCCCCCCCCCCCCCCCCCTCCTGCGTGGCGGACCCTCGCCCTGCCGATGTAAGAAATAAAACCATTCTCGGTGCGTTACAGTGTGCGGCAGGGATAATCTAAGCGTGGCTCTAGACCAGCGTGAGTCAGGGAAGCGCTCAGAGGATACGGCTGTGCTTACAGAAGGGGGCCGGCGGAGGAAGCCGCCGGCAGCAAAAAGAGCCAAGCGGCAGCGCTGCGCGCACACAGACGGGAGCGCATTTGATTGTTAGTGACTGCTCAGGTCCTAAAACTGCTAACAACTGGGAATGTGACCTGGTCTGCAGAGCACCGGATTTCAACAGGCAGGTTGTGGCCCTTTTGCCATCATTCACCCATTGCGTGCATCACAACAGAAGGGGGGGGGGGTCCAAGGGATTGCAACCATATACATTGCCGTGGCTACAGGGCATTACAAAGGTTGGGACCGCTGGGTAGGGGTATATAATTATTGCCGCGCATCTGCACCTCAGAAGTAACTACAGCCGCTGCGCTGAATGTGGATGGTCGCAGTTGTATGCGCCTCGCTAGTATGGATATAAATTATCATGTATAGTATTCCACTACTCCCAATCATAAATCTACGAGTGTGTGTGTGTGTGTGTGTGTGTGTGTGTGTGTGTGCGCGCGCGCGCAAGGTGCGCGCTCTCTGGCGGGCAGCCGTTCACGGTCTATGAAGACGGCGCCTCTCCGCATAGGGCAAAAATTAAGTAACAGGTAAGTTCAAATGGCAAAAAATCCCGCACATAACTACAGTGGCGGTGCTGCGCGCACCTCCGCGCTCTCCATTTTTGAATCCTATCGAAAGTACTTGGAACATAATATTGAAGACCAATTGCGGGGAATGAGATGATAAAGCTCCTGCAGCTTTGAGAATGTATACACCCGTTCCATCGACCATGTGGCAATGGATGGATCAATATAGAACAATCATGCATACAAATGTGCGCCTCAACGCCTAGGTGAGCAGCAAAGGCTTTGAGCGCGCGGGAGGGCACACAGAGCGAAACATGTACACATGAAAATTAGAGTTGTAATAAACTGAAAACTTGCCTGCAAAATCGGCAGTAATATCAAATATGCGTAGTATTTTTTCAATCACACTAAGGATTATTACATGCGTCATCAAAAGCAACGAACGGGTGGGTCTTAATCCGTGCGTTACTACATGATGCTGTCGCCAAACCGATTCATGCCATATGATGGGCATATATCTTCATCTTTGTGTGAGCTAGCTGCCACTAGTAGTCGCACAATTAATTCAATGAAGTTTAGCGGCCGATGGTGTTTCCGGGTGTCAAGTTAAAAGGCCGATTTCGACCCCAGTTAACGCAGAACTAAATTCCATGAGTAGTAAAAATACGGGAAACACGGAACCAAGGAACTCAACCGAGTTAAGCGCAACCCAGTGGAAACCTTGCTACCCCCTATATACAGATACACCTCCGCGAAATTCAGCAGCGCGTTATTTCATCCGTGACTACGGTAGGTGCTTCACGGTACCCTAGAGTCTATTAGTATAGGCTTAATATTGAGCGATTAGCCGAAATGCGATGGAGGACGAGCGCGCTGTGCGCGCATCATTCAGGTTTGGTTGAATTCCGTGCATTTTGTTTCTTTTTACATGACGACGCACGATACCCGGGAAAGGGAGTTGTTGAACATGCGGCTATTGATGCGCAAATCGGTGGGGGCGGGGGGGGGGGGGGGGGGGGGGGGGCGAGCGCGGGGGATGGCATGTGCGGCGACCGCGGGCGGGCGTCAAGTTCCGTCCCGGCAAAACGGTTGTTCTCACAACGTTGGGGGTGGCGCGATGGTTGAACTAGTGTGTCGGCACGCAGACATGTGAAATTATGCTCAGCTGACATGGACAGATGAGCACATGCAGCAGGGTCTGTCGTGGTGCTTGAAGCGGCTTTGTGGGAGGGGTCTGCGTGGTAGGAGGGGGATGTGGGGCGCGAGCACAGGTGGGATGAGTTAGTTGGTGATGAGTGTACATCACGGTGAAGTGATAAAAGTGTATCATATTATACATTGAGACAAAGTAAGGCGCCCAACGACATGCAGCGGCCCACAAGGATCGGAGGAGCATGCATGCGGCATCCCCGGCGGCACCACCCCCACCTCCACGTGGTGGGCGGTAACCTCTAAGACTCGTGCCCGGCTGCGGGCGGCGGGAGCTGAGCGGGGTGGCCGGTTATTGTGGCGGGGCCTTGGATCAGGCGACGACCGGGGAGCCCTATACATGACTTTTCAAACAACACTCGTAGTCATGGTAGCGCATGTTGGCGGCGCTGGGCAGTAACCAGGTACGGGGGGCTGCTAAAAACAATTCTTGTGCGACCTCGGCCTTGCGTCGGCCTCTCCGAGATCCGCCTGCATGGGTGGGGAGGTCGGCGTTTACGACTCGGACGGGGGCAGCCTACTCGCGAGGGTTGTTCGAAGTAAAATTGCGTTTTCGTACCTCGGTACGATTCGCGACCGACCTGCAGAAGATCTGGCGTACCCCCCCCCCCCCCCCCTCACCCACCCATTCGTATGTGTTCCACATGTGAATCACTCGAATCCCGGGCTAGTATAACGGAGTGTTCGGCGGCGCCGTGCGGCCGACCCTTTCGGAACATCCGGGAACCCTCAGCCGCCCTGTGAGAACGGGCGAGGACGGCGATTGCGAGGAGACGGGAACTCATCATTGAGAGGCCGGGCGGGCGTTCGGGGGCGGAGAGGCCGGACATGGCAGCGACTCAGGGGCCACGAGACAGGAGCCGGAGTGCGCGTGCGCGTAGGGAGTCGCAGCCATGCGGCGGGAGGAGTCAGAAGGCGGCCAGCTCGGTATGACCATATAGACGGGCGGCTACAGCGACGGGGCGCGCTACGGAGGCAAGTGGCGCGCGGGCGAGCGTGACCGGCATGCCGACAACGGAGAGACGACACGCGGACGGGGAGAGGGGGGGGGGGGGGGGGCGCCTTTCTCCCTCCAATCCATCTTGAGGATCCTACCGCAAGAGTTCAGGCGGGCGAGATGGAGGCATCATGGGTGGACGGTTGTCGAGGCCTGCGGACCGCCACATCCGGCGCGGTGGGGCGATTAGCGCCGCGACCTGCGGTATATTTCCCGCGTTGACGGCAGGTGGAGCCCCGACGCAGCTCGACGATCGAAAATTGCGCGGTACCGGTGCATTACCGATGTACAAGAAAACGTTTTCGGGGGTGGGGCGAGTATTGCCTTCATAATCCCCGTACTACGATTTAGCGGTAGTAGCTACCACTGGGGACTACACGTGGTTATCCGGAAAATAACACAGCTATTGATCACGTGACGGAAGGAGGTCTGAAAACGAGCGAGGATGCTGGCCGGAGCTTGAGATGTAATTACTCTATATGTCTTCCCTTCTATGGTTAGAGATGTCATGTCCTAAGAACAACTCAGTCTGAGCGGACGGTGGAGAGCAGCAAGCTAGCACATTGTAATCAATTTCAATTTCAATTCATTCATTTAAAGTAAGACGGTTTTGTGGCTATGTGTGCTGCCACAGCAGGGTGTCAACGGTGCTCGATCGGGTACCTCGTACCGTTAGAGCGACAGCTCAATAGGAATGAGTACATGTGTAGGTAGCACGACGAATGGCGTCCGTGCATGCGTGCGTGCGTGCGTGCGTGCGTGCGTGCGTGCGTGTGTGTGTGTGTGTGTGTGTGTGTGCGGAAGGGGGGTGGGGGGGGGGGGGGGGGGGGGTTGTGCCCTCGCAACACATGAAACGGTGTGGCGTGTAAGGGAGGATGCAATCTGATAATGCCGAGCTTGCCCGTCAGCGCCTCGTTATTCTGCCTGAGTACGGGTCCGACTCAACGGCGGACGATGACATCCCCGCCTTGGCAGTCCCTCTGACATGGAACCGTATCCTACGAATTCTTTTACGTTCTGTGGTATATTCATGCTTGTACCTTACTCACATGATTGGACCGCGTGACTCCGGTGGTGTGCGTGCAGAATTTCTGCAGTCGCGTGTCGGCGTAGTGTATTGTACTGCATGCATGTAATGCCTTGCGCATATGTACAGTTCTCGGCCGTGAGTTCATCGTCTCTAATGCCAAAATATTAATTAGTGAGCGATTGGTGTGAATTACGAAAAGGCCAAGAACAAATCCACCGCTAAAAGCAGTACGTACTAAAATATCAATAAAGCAAGCCTTTTAAAAGCGACCCGCATCCCGCACGAGGCGAGATAGATGAGTGATGCGCGCCCGGTGCAGGTTCCGGGCCATGCGCGTGCATGTGTGTGCGGGGGTGATCCACGGACGTGCTGACGTGCTGACATGCGGTGTGCGTCCGCCATCCCATTGCAACGTCGGCAATGGGATGGCGGACGAATCTGCGCCGTCGGATGAGGCAGCGAGCATGCTCTCGAGCCGTCAGCAAGCTCATGACGCCGAGGAAATCTCTTGCGAGTAAAATCTCTTGTTAAGTAAAACCGAGTGATGCCGCCCCCGCGATGAGAGGGCGCCCGATCCGCGGCGAACCATGACATAGCGCCCCGCACAATGCGGCGCACCCCCTTGCTCACCTCAATCACTGTGCCGAAGACCACGCCCGTGCACTCTCAAGTGTGCCCTTCTCTTCCGGCTCCGTGTTGTGCCGCGCCGCATCCCGCAACCCCTATATATTGCATATCGCTCAACATGGAGCGCTCAAACCGATCCACAACCGTGGCCCGGGGCACCACATTGTACTTGACCCCGTACCGCCGCATAGTCTTGACCTACCATTGGTCCTAGGGTCCACCTGGTACTGGCGGTACGTCCACGCCACGATCCAAGGTAGTTTTTTCTCGCTCCCGGATCCAGTGTACATGTACTAGCATCAGTTCTTGTTTAAGTGCTATAGACATAGCAATACCCCGGCATGCATGCGTGATGATGTGTCTGAGCATCTTCCCCCGTTCATGTGTAAGAACAATATAGTAAAGCTACCAACCAGTACGTACGGCACCTGTATTGCTGCTGATTGCTTGAACGCTTAAGCGGTCGCCTGATTGCTGTATTGCTATTGTCCCGTATCGGATAGATATAAAATCTGAAGCTGGCAGCGAGAGTACCCGTACGACCGGTTTTTCTGCTACAGGCGTCAAAAGTAATGAATAACGGGTTGTTGATGGCTAAACTCTAAATCGGCGCCCCAGCTAAAAGCATGCGGTACAGCCAGCCGTTCGGTACCTGTTTTATATTACAAAACAAAGCGTCAGTATTCCTGTTGGGCTGCGGCCTGTGCGTTTAAGCGGCGCTCTCCGTACGCGCGCACGCCCGTGCGCAGGTTCGATTCTTGTAGTGTGCAGATTTCCTAGTAGGGACTAGTGAGGCGGGCCCGCCGCGCACGAACCACGGTGCGCGGACTTAGCGCGGACTTAGCGGGTGTGACTAAGTACCGCACACAGTTTATAGCCACGCTGTGACCTTATGTACTTCGCGCTTATATATCGCTGACTACCGCCTTTTTCCGATTTTGCAGCGCGCACTAGCAGGCGGGTTTCGCCGATATATTTTGACGCGCATACGCCGCCAAGCGCGGCCACGGGCTCGCGACGCAAGGTAGCCGTAACGTCACCTCGCGTGTTCTAATAATAATAGGGCACAGAAATACACTACAGAACATAGTCGCTATATGTACACCGCGGAAGGATTACATGCGATGTAACGTATTGACATCTGGCAAGATGTCGCATCTCACCAATGCTACATGAAAATGCGTATATGTCCACCATACGCCATCGTATTCATTGTGCAACTACTAATCCTTAGAGCCGGCTAGCTCGAGGGAAGATGAGGGTACACAGGGCAGCAATTTGTTTGGCGGCATTTGGCGTGCAGCCTGCGCACGGATTATGACCTACCTGTTCATTACTTTTGACGACTGTAATACTTGTGTTGGCAGCGCGGGTTCAGTACTGCCCTACGAGCACAACTCGTTTGGTGTTACTGGCTTGTTTGTCATTCACTTGAGTAGTCACAACTCCAAGCGACGATGACGTTCCATCTCCCTACTAAGGATTACTGGCTGCCTCGCAAATATACACAAAAGTGAGCGCAAGGTGCAAGCCGGCAACAATGACCATCGTGAAGAGGCCCGCCTTGTGTGCGCAGATATCCGATGTTACATTTACAAGCAATAACTGCGGCGCTCCAACTACCACGCATCACCGATATAGTAAACCAAAACTACTCGCCGCTAACAGCTCCGCGGTGTCACCACCACCCCAAAGCGTCGACACAGCAGCTGATCACTGCATCCAGTCCGCTTGCTACGCACGATGGGTACGCACGACGCCCTTGTTTGCTTTGTTTCTTAGTCCCGCGACAGAGACGCTTTTCTACCCAACGCGGATCGTCCAGGCGGTAGTCTGACGGCAGTCCTCGATTATAACGGCAGCGACGATGGCGTCTAGCAGCAGCTCACGACGGCATAAGCTCGCGCCGTCTGCGCAGCGCCGCAGCGTGCATATGCCTTTGTTATTGCAAGTTTCAGTGGTTCACCGCCGACATGCTATACAATACACACCCGGTTTGCAGAAGGGTCGTGCTGCGAGTACCTCCTGTAGGATAACCTCCTGGAGGAAACGGTTCGATGGTCGTCGATCGATGCTGGAGGTATAGATACGCAGCAGTCGTAGCTCATTAAAACATAGGCACCCGCATCATAAATTATTACCTCCGCCGATGGCCGTGCGCTTGCCAGCATCGATACTTCTCATCCGAGCGCAAAACATCAGAGGCACACGGCTGTTGTCGCTACTACTTACAATATCATGAATGATCATTGTCGAGCAGTGTAGCTGTCCTGGTGTGCAATCGCTGAAGCGATCCCTTGCCCGCCCCCCCCCCCCCCCCCCCCCCCCCTTCGCCCCCCCCCTCGGTTAAACAAACTATAGCCCAAACAATAAACCAGTTAGATACTCATCCGTTCATCACATGCGTTGGGCGCAGCACTTACTGTTTTATAATCACCACAGTGGATTGTTATACAAGTTATCCTTCTGCACGCTTGGGCATGCTGCAAGTGATGGGCGCTTTGTCTCACGCTGCACTGCATTCTACGCCTTGGCGCCGATTTGGCAGCCGCCTACGGAGGAGCGGAAGCGGCGGCGCGCCTCGGCAACGAGATCTATGTGACCCTGTTCACGGGAGAGGAGTTCCCCCCAAAGACGTGCTGCCTGCGCGTGAAGTACTCCCAGACGCTGCTGGACATCCGGAAGGGCATCGAGCGCAAGCTGGGCGTGCCGGTGGCCAGCCAGCAGCTGTTCCGCCACAACACCGAGCTGCTCGAGGAGGACAACAAGCAGACGCTGCTCGAGATGAAGCTCCACACCGGATTCTCCCTGAGAGGCTACGACACGGTGATAAGCAGCTGTCTGCACCAATTCGCATCACATCCTTGTTACCTTTCTAGTAATATGTCTGACATCTAATGCCATACGTGTGTGCTGCTGGGCTGCTCCAACCACCGCAGCGCGTTCCTCCAGTGTACTTCCCGCCAGTCGAAAAGGGCCCGGACGGGCGTCTGAAATCAGTCCCCGTCTGAGCAGGCGCCAAACACATGCCATGTGGATGGAAGGCCTGAAAACCCGTCCACGTACTGCTGTTCAAAGCCAAACACCTCTCAAAAATGACACCGTGCCCATCACCGTTGCCGTGCGTGTGTGCTCATTGTAATCAATGCATCGCGAAAAGCTCGCGAAGCAGGTCGACCTAAAAGGGCTCGCTGCGGGCAAATGTTACGCTAAACTGCCAGTGAGACTCCCCCGATTGCATGTCCCATAGAAGCAGGATGCTGATACTAGTCAGCCGGGAATTCGCCCTCGTTGTTGGAAAAATCTAGTTATATGACTGTTGCATGCCACCTGCCGGGTGGTGCTGTATCGCCTGCATACCTACTTGCCGGCAGTAGCGGTCGCCGTCTGCTTTGCCGGAGCCTCTGCCAGCACACCCTCGTCCTGGAACTGGTAGTCCGACCCGAGGCTTGAGCCGAGCGAGACCGCGTCGTCCTCCAGCTCCTTGCCGGCAAGATTCGCCTCCATCTTGCGCAGCACGTGCCGGATCTTGGGGTCCATGTCCTCGTCGTCGCTGCCCGACTCCTCCGGATTGCTGAGTGTGAGGTCGCCAACCGGGCCCGGCCTGCCGCCGCGCCTCGCTTCAAAGTCACCAAACGTGTCCTCGCTGCCCTCTTCCGCGAGGTGCGGCAAGTCGGTGCGAGAGGTCTGCCGTGATAGCTTGTCGTCCTCGTACGAGGCTGCGGTGCTGGAGCGCCGCCGCCGCGCGCCTGACAGCGGTGACATTGCGCGCATGATGGCGCTGTCCTCCTCGGAGACACCGGGTCGCACGCTTTCCCGAGAAGGCGGCGGCCGGGTGCCGACCATCTGAGCGAGCGAGGCAGAGGGACGAGGACAGGCATAATACTTAATCCTCGGCAAGTTGCGCCATTCTGCCCAACGAACAGCAGGCTGTGGGGGTGTAGCTAGGCAAACCACTCGCGGTGCTTAGTAGTGAACATTTCCGCCCGCATGTGCTTTAAGCTCAGGTACCGGCCCTGTGTCCCGGCCGATCCGTTCTCGCAGCACGGTATATTGGACGTATTATATTTCAATCGGGCATTCTGAAACTGGCAGTTGGTATCTGTGGGAAAATGGCTGGCTGCCGGCGCAAGAAAAACAGGGCAGACATAACATGCCATGCGTAAGTGGCATATTCAAATCTCTGTGCATGGCGCCACGGGTTATGATGGCCGACAGATCCAGACAAGACGAAGGGGGGGGGGGGGGGGGGTATCTCACGGGGGGCACGTCGTCGATGTCGTCCTGGAGCCCCTGCGTGGGCGCCGGGCCGGCGATGCGATACGCCGCGTCCAGGTACTCGCGCTGGTGGAAGTCCGCGCTGCGGCACGCCTCGTCCTCCAGCGCCTTTGCCAGGCGGCGGTGCCCGTTGGACACGGCCGCCGCAATGGGTGTCAGTCCGTACGCCTCCTTCGCCTCGATGTTGGCGCCCAGCCGCACGAGCGCGATGCCAGCCAGCATGCTGCCGCGGTACGCGGCTTCGTGGCAGGGCGTTCGCTGGGTGGCGTCCGGTGTGTCGACCTCGTGGCCCGCTTCGACGAGGCAGATGACGCCCTGGACACGCCCGCCCCCGCGCTCGACGAAGTGAGCAGTTTTTAACCGACAACGCAGAATGCTTCCTATCTTTCACTATGCCGACAGCAGGCAGCTCAGAGGCAAAGCGCATCATGCTCGCCGGCAGTAAGAAATCGGGCGGCGTCATACATACCTCCACGTTGTCGTACTTGGCCGCGACATGCAACGGCGACTCGGATGCCTTCGACTTCACTAAGACAGACGCGCCTGCGGGTGGCAGAAGTACAGACACCCTCCACATTAAATGAGCCACTGACGCTGTCGACAAAACTGCAGGCATGGGTACGTAGGATGTCAATATCAATGTCTTGTCTTTCAAACCGGCAAAGGATATAGATGCAGCAGCCTAGGCCGGTTGACGAATGTCGGCGCCGCGCCAATCTACAAATTGAAACTGGAATAAACAGGCGAGTAGACTATTCATAGTTATATGTAATTTCGCTATAGGTTTAACAAATAGTTTGGGCGTAGGAGTAGCATTGTTGCCATGTTGTGGGGCAGTCAAAAGAGAAATAAGCATGGTACGTGTGAAGACAGCCGTTAACTCTCGGGTGTACTGTATTATAAATAACAGAAGATATTGAAAGATATCGCAGCGCAGACGTGCAAGCAAGCAGATGCAGGTAGCAAGCACTGGCCACCCGCTGGGGGATTTTTTCCGCTTCCCTGCACGTATAACAATCTTGGCCACGTCCGCCTCAAAAGCACAACTGCGCTTGCCACACGGCAGCGTGATGTCATACATTTACCTGTCGTAACCTCAGGTACACAACGTACATGTACTCGTAGCGTATATAGGCTTCGCAATTGTCACGCTACCCCCCCCCCCCCCCTTCTAAGTCATCAACGTTCGGTTTCATCAGGGATCGAAGCGGTGACCTTCAGGTCCCTGGATCGGGGACACCAAGCCTCGAAATCCAATGTTATGCTTCAAACGAGCCGACATCTGCCTCAAAAAGCACAACGCTTGCCAGACGGCAGCCCGAGATTGTACATTTCACAGTCGTAACCCCAGGTACACATCGCACACGTACTCGTAGCGTCGTATATAGACATTGCAGTTGTCACATACGCTCTCGGCGGCATTGCAATCAACTCAGGATATCAGGGGGCTCCGCCGGGCGCGCACCGGCATCAAGCAGCAACCGCATGACGAGCGTCTTGCCGTGCTGCGCCGCCAGGAATAGCGGGGTGAAGCCCCTGTAGTCGGGCGCGTCCACGTTCCAGCCGCCGTCCACGAGCAGCGCGGCGCAGTCGGGGTCGCCGCCGATGGCTGCTGCGTGCAGGGCAGAGCGCCCGTCGCGGTCGACCTTGTCCTGTGCGATGCGGGCAGGGCCTCGGCGCGGTCATTACCATGTTGCGACGAACTAAGGGATGCCACCGGGTGATCTTTTCTGTTTGCGGGAACGCACAAGTTCTGCAGATAACTCCTAGCAGGAATTGCCACACATCTTTCGAGGATACACATATTGACTAGCAGTATGAACTCTGATGATAGCCAAATAACCAGAAAATAGCATCCAGACACTGGCAGCTGGGCTATATGGCCTCATGCATACAACTACTCCATACAGAATAAGTGCGGATGTAAGCAGCAACATGGTCTGCCGGTCCTCAAACTCAGAGCACATGGAAACCATTGGTCCGCAGTGTTATCATTTGAAACAGCAACAATATCAATCAGGGTGCTTACTATCGTATGTAATGACAATAGTAGCACTTGTTTCGCTGAATATGTATCCATCAAAGCACACCTAGTGGGGCGCTAGTAGTACCAGTACCAATAGTAGTTGTACCAGTGTCAATACCGCAGTCTTTGTCATGCATTGGCGCGGGGGGAGGGATTTGGCGTTGTTTGTTTGCAGCATGGTGGCAATACTTTAAATACACGGCAGGGGGTAAACTGATTGTTCCCTGGCAAGGCGGTTTTTCTGCGCGCAAAGGTTTGCCAGCGAGTATACGGTCATATATATATACATAATATGTGCGTCTACATATATATATATATATATATAATATATATATATATATATATATATATATATATGGATGGTAGATGCACGCGAAACAATATAGCCTATTATTATGACAAGGAAACCATCCTCTGGTGTGGGCCTAAAAGCAATATCAAACAGCCAATCCCATAATGCATAACAGTATTGTTTCAGCACCAGCCAAGGAGCACAGCAGCTGCTGTTCTGTGCAGCAGCAGCAGGGTTTCGTCAGACAAACAGCGGCAATGTCGCGGTGCCCTCTCCCACCTTCATGTCCCCCATGTCCATGTCCAGCAGCATGGCCAGGACCGTCGCTTTCCCTGCCAGCGCGGCGACAAAGAGGAGGTCGCGCCCGCTGTGCGTCCGCTCGTCCAGATTGATGGGGTACGGCTGCATGTTGGCGCCGTGCTGGAGGTGGGTAGGGGGATACAAGGGGGCAAAGGCGGCGTCAGAGGGCCGGGGGAAGGGGGGGGGCTAAACAAAACAAGTACGTTAGTCAGTATACTGGTCAGCCTACCACAGAGTACTGCATCAGTCAGGTAAGTATATCACTGGGGTCTGCGTTTTATTTGTCGCTATAAATGGCAACTAGTCGCTATAAATACGGGTCACTGAGTATCTACCGCCAGCACCGAACGGGGTCACTTTCGCATCTACCGCATGTCCGCAACGATTACCCGCACTTGCGCAGTACCCTGTACCCGTGTAGTAGCCGTAGTAAATGGGCACGGGTACCGGTAACGTAAGGTCATAGATTGAAGGCAAATTCGCAGTATTATCGTTGATGGACTTTATTTGGCATGCACAACATCATCAAATAAGTACTACCAATACGGATTGATTTGGGACTAGTACTAGGGTGTTGGGGCTTATTTATTTAGGGTTTAAGTTCAGGGTGTTAGGGATCAGGGTTTAGGGTTTAAGGTTTAAAAACCTTAAAAACCCTAAAACCTTAAACCCGGGATCTTACGAGAATACGCACAGATGTGGCGGCATATCTGTGGGAGCTGACGCGCCGATATTACGATTGTAAGACGTTACTACATCCCGCGACAGGTGACGGCCCCACTCTGTTGGCGGAAAGGGCATCTATAAATAGCTGAAAAAGCTGAAAGACAGAGCCCGCGAGACATAATATCCTGTCTACTGCATTATCTAATCCTCAGAAAATTGTTCAATACATTGTTTGTAATCGCAGAACACTGTGAGGAGGAACACGTAGCACCAAGGTGTGTGCGGCGTGTGGTTTCGGAGCAGAAAATATCCAAACAATGTGCTACTGGCGTTTTGTCACAGCCGAATATGCAGTAGTTGTGTGGGTTTGGGTCAGACGCACCCTAACAGCCTAATAAAGGTCCAGGGGGCAGTGAGCAGGTTATGACAATGATAAAGATTTGAGTCGGCGACATTGGGGCAATCACCTGGAGCAGAAATTGCAGCGCATCCGCCTGCCCGCCCATCGCGGCGCAGTGCATCGGCAGCTTCCCGTCGCGGTCCTCCGCGGCAGGGCTCAGCCCCAGCTCCACCAGCGCGCGGCAGCCCTTGTCTGAGCCGTAGTACGCCATGACGTGCAACGCAGAGCGGCTCTGCGAGTCTAGGTCGTTCAGCGGGGCGCCGCGGCTCACAAACTCGGTGGTCAGCTCCTGCAGGGCAATGCCGGCAGGCTCAGACAAGCAAGTACAGCAACAATGCGAAACAAACGTACAGCTCTGCACACACACACACACACACACACATGTAGGTCATGCCTGTATAGACCTATACCTAGACCTCATTTGTATCCGCATTTAGATTCTCGCGCCTACATGATGGACATCGGCATCGAGTTTTCGCATCCTCTTCACCCTCGCCCAAGGATCCTGCCGGGATCTACCGTGCCACAGGGTGACGTAGCCCCGTCGCCGCTGCTGTGAATGGCGGGTTTTGGGTTTTAGAGTTTAAAGTTAAAACTTGATACCCTAAAAACCTAAAACCAGGGAGAGCGCCGCACCTCCAGGCCCGTCTGCGCCAAAAAGTGCAGGTACGGCGTGCGGCTGCCGGGCAGCTTGACGGTGAGGTCGGGCTTGGGGCCCTTGCCGCACAGGATCTCCTCCACAATCTCCACGCTTTGCTTGGCCATCGCCAGGTGCAGCGCGGTCAGGCCCTGCAAGTGATCGGCGCCACGGTAGGTGGTCAGGCCCAGAATGCCTGCACCTTTTGGCAAACCGCCGCCGCCCCCACAACCCCAGGAGGCGACCATCACCACAGGACAGGACTAGAATGGCCGCTGCATATGGCCGAGTACAAACGACCTGGAAGAATACTTCGCAGGCTCTTCATCTCATCAGTTTCAGGTGCAGCGGCCACCAGTCACGTGATCTGGAAAACATTGTATGGCCGTAACATCAACTTACGCCAGCTTGCGCAAGGACGCTCAGCCACATCCGGGTACTCGCACACTATTCCCAAACCAACCCGTCGCAGTCTTTGGATGATATGGTACGTACCAAAACTACATCGTAATCAATCGATCATTCCCATACTCATGCCAATTTACGATGGGTAGAGGTAGCCTCAGTGTTTTACATGTTTACATATGATGGTACGCTATAGTCACGATGCATACACGTACGGTAGAGGTTCGACCTAATATTAAGGATTACAGTAAATGCAATATTATGCATAATCATACTACCCATATATGCTGATTTATTCCTATCTAGCGCCGAGAAAAAACGCAGACCCCCCCTCCCCCCCCCCCTTCTCCCTCTGGCACAGGATTATACTCACATGGGGCAGCAGCGCGCGTGACACGAGCTGCTGTAGGGCTGTGAGTGGTGTTCACTTCCCCAGCACTAGACCGGCAATCGACTTTCTCAGGCAGGGCGCTGCCAGGCAGGGTCGGGCGGGCGCAGCGAGTTTGGGGAGGGGGGTGCACCTTGTTGTTGATGACGTCCGGGCTGGTGCCGCAGCTCTTGAGCGCCTGCACGCACCCCTGCAGGCGGGAGACCATGTCAAGGTTCTTAGGGCTTGGGGTTTGGCACATGGTCTCCCTAGAGGGGTCACATGGCATTTGTTGTGCAATTGAAGTGATTCGGATGTAATTTCCGAAATGCAGTCACACAAGATCTAGCGCTGGCCCACAGGATACAACTGCTGCAAAGAGAGAGGCAATCACACAACATTACGGGTGTCGGCGCGGCACTAATAAGACATCCACCGCCAAAAAAAGGCCCGCCTTGTTCCCCTCTTCTGCCCCCGAAGTTATCACGGGCATTAAGACAAAGGCCATGGCCTGGCGGCCACCAAAAGTCTCAGGAATTCACTTTCTTACGGCCGCGCCGGCACATGCCCATGTTGAATACATTCAGATTGCATAATAGTAAAAGAATTATATGAATTGTCTTTTCATGATTAATTTTGGAAATTGGTCCTATTATTGTGTTTTAATATTCAAAATGTCTGGTGGTGCTCGCCAGCGTTGCGTGGCCTGGCAAGCGTGCCGGGTGCGGTTGCGAAAGGAATACGGGTTGCGGGGCCCCGACCCCCGCGGGGGCTAGCTAGTGCGGGATCTCACCAGGTGGCCCTCCGCGGCGGCGATGTGCAGCGGCGTGTTGCCCTGGTTGTCCACCCGGTTGAGCAGCGCGCGCTTGTCGCTCAGCAGCGCGGCAAGGAACTCGCACAGCAGTGTGTTGCCGTGCAGTGCGGCGATGTGGAGCACCGTGAGCCCTGCGCGGCTGGAGCGCACGAAGCTGCTGGTGCCTGACACGTTGGAGCTGGAGAGGCTGAGCTCCGCGGCCACCATGCGCTTGATGCTTTCCACGCGGTTCAGGTCCACGGCGGCGTGAATGGGCAGGTTGCCGGCCTCGTCGTAGATGCAGGGGTCCGCGCTGCCGAGCTCCAGCAGGTCGGTGATCAGCAAGCCTGCGCCCACGGGCAAAGCAGGCGCAGGCAACCGCAGCGTTCAGTCACTGGCACAGCACCGCCAATGACTGCGCATTAAGCAAGGCAGCGCAGACTACTGCCTGGGTAGAACATCCCATACCTGTTATGTTACCCAGGGGGCAGAGCAGGAAGATGCATTCCCATACAGAAAGAATACGTGCAGAAAGTGCCACATTTGTGGATAGTGTATTGGCAATGTGCCGCTCTCCTTGCTCTCATTCTGCATGCGCGCACATGTGTGTGTGTGCGTGTGTGAGAGAGAGAGGAGGGGAGGGAGGAAAAGAGAGGGGGGGGGCGGGAGAGAGAGTGCTGGGAAGGGGGGGGGGGGGGGGGGTGTGGGGGAGATAGAGAGGGGGGGGGGGGGGGGGGGGGGGGGGGGAGAAGGGGGGGGGGGGGGGGGGGGGGGGGGGGAGAGGAGAGAGAGAGAGAGAGGAGGGGGACGGAGTGCGTGCACACATGTATCCAGTTCAGAGCCCCCTGCCATGCACCTCCTGGATTCGACATATTGCCCTCACTTTCCTCGCGGAGTCAGTACTGTCTTCTTTAAAACCCCCCTCCTCCGTATTCACACCATTATGGATGTCTGTACGCATGCGTGAGTACAAGTGTATCGACATATGCACTTTATGTTTTTATCTATATGAAAAGACATAGAGACATGTCGTTACATATGTGCTGGCTTGAGTAACAGACGGTTTATTTTCACTGACATGGTAAAAAAATACACATACTCCATCAAAACATCCGTATGTCTGCTTGACTGAATGGCTGCCAATATGGTCCCGCAGACGCAGCAGCAAAGATCAGGCGAGCATGCCCCGATCCCTATGGCCGGTGGCGAATGAGCAGAGGGGGGTTAAGAGTGGGGGGGGGGGGGGCGCGCACGGGTCGTCGCGCAGCTTGATGACGTAGTGCAGCAGCGTCTGCTTGCGGCCGTCCGGGCCGTCAGCGCTGGCGCCCGCCTGGAGCAGCTTCAGAACGCACTCACGGCCCGCACCCGAGTCGTGCGCCACAGCCTGGGGGGAGCAAAGCGGAAGGCATGGCATGCCGGCTCATGTGGACCGGCTTGGGCAGCTCAGAGTTGTCGGCCCCAGCGAGCATGGCAATTAATCAACATCTCTCCCAAAACCTGTATTTTCTGGGTTTGTATAACAGTTGGATACCGCAATAGGTCAGATGTGACATGTGTTAATTTCGCAAGCTCTCTATTCCTTTTTATCAGGATATCTTTTGGTAATTGACAGCGTCTCTTAGCAGCATGTGGGGCATCATTGGCTCCAATCCCTCCCGGCGTGGCACCATACGACGGCACAGCCACCAAAACGCCGCTGACATGCAAAAATCAACATTGAGTCCGGACCGCCTCCACGAGTGGAAGCAAGATCCACATTCTCGAGTTTCACCTCAGTCGTGCTCGACTATAGTCGCCCAGTGCCCAATACACCGTAGACACCACATGAGACACCCTTTGGTCACTTTTGTAACATTAAGCCCTAGTGGTTGGAGGTCACACGTGACCGGTTCCACATGCAAACTGTCACATGTGACTTGCTGCTTCAATAGACAGTCGTGGAGCACCGCTGGAGAGCGGCACCCGTGCCGGGCCCTCACCAGCATCAGCGGGCTGCTGCCCTGCTTGTCCAGCGCGTTGGGGTCCGCGCCCGCGCCGAGCAGCGCCTCCACCACCTCCGGGCTCTTGCCGCTCATGCAGGCGTAATGCAGCGCTGTGGCCTGCAGGTCGTCGGTCGCCTTGGCGTCCGCGCCAAGGTTGAACAGGGCCTGGCAGGGACGGCATGGCGCGGCAGGGTGAGAGGGGGGGGGGGGGGGGGGGGGGGGGAGTCGATGGTCGCATGGCGGGGATGCGGCTAGCAAGCACCCCACAGCGCGGCCGCGATTACAAGCAGGACAGCGTAGGGAATGTTTAACGGGAGTGGATGGGCCCCTCGCGCTGACACGAGTGGGAGTTGGCACCTTGATGGCGTCGAGATGGCCGTAGTAGGCGGCGCCAAAGAGCACGCGCTGCCCCCTTTCCATCGCGGCGTTAACGTGGATACCCGGCTTGGAGGTCAGTTTGGCGATGGCCCTGAGGTTGTTGGTGCAGGCAGCCTGGCGCAGCAGGGGCGCTGCTGTCAGCCAGTCATTCCCGCCCTCAAAGAAGTCAAGGGGCGATACACCTGTCAGGCCGATGCCTACATGTGGCTGACAGACTTGCCAGGCAGCTGGGTGGCCAATTATACATCCCTGAGTGTGACTAAGCGCAGTATCCCGCCGTCACATGCCGCAAGGCTGGGTGACAAATTGCAAGGCTGGCCAGCCCCGGTATCGTTCTTTTCATATAGTATGGGCATCTCCTCTTCTTCCTCGCAGCAGGCAAGGCAGGTGGCCTCCCCACCGCGAACAGCTTCTTTTGCAGGTCCTCGCCGCTGTACTCGCGCCACACCCGGCCCGACATGGTGGAGCGGAAGGAGGCATTCGAGTTGGACTCCCAGCCCTTGAACTTGTGGCTGACCTCATCCCGCAGCCGCGCCCCGTTCAGCGACACCCCGCTGTCCTGCGCCTCCAGCTCGCCCTCCCTGCCCGGTCCTGTCGGCACCATCTCGCCGCCTGTCGCCACGACCTCAGCCTCCTCCGCTGCGCCCCACGCGCGCCCCACCTCGCCGGGTGCCGCCCCGGCGCCGTCGTCGCCCGCCTCGGCGAGCTCCATGTCCGCCGCCATGTCTGACTGCCCCGCCTGCGCGACCAGGAGTCTTCAATTTATGCACGCAAAGCCTGGCTCAGCGGTGCAGGTGGTAGCATCCAACTTCGTAAACTGCATCAGCAGGTCACATAGAATGCCGCGACATGCCGCGCCGCAGGCGGGCGCATCAGCATGCTGCTGTTCGTTGCGCGCCGCGGTTACAGCAGGCAAGTATCTGTAGCAGGATTAGCTACCTGTAGTCGCTACTGTGCATTCTCTTTCCGTGCATTCTCTTGACGCTCTCCCTGTAACCAAAAAGTTATAGCTACTGTTTCCTGTTTGGTTACACGGAGAGCGTCAAGAGAATGCACGGAAAGTACTGGGGAAGGAGAAAGCCTACATTTAAGCAGAACCCTCTTAGCGCCGGGGCCGCGGGGCCCGGCGATGTCGTCGTCGTCGCCATTCGCGCGAATATGGTCGCTAAATCACCATCAGGTCACCATTAAAAATATTTGCAGCAGCAGCGACAACCAGTAATCCTTCCGGCGGGGGAAAAAAAAACCAGTAATCCTTGCGGCACGCAGTGGAGTAGTCGCTATAATTTAGGTACAGGTACGGGGCGCGGGAGGGGCGGAGAAAGGCTATTCAACCCGTACAAGTCTGTACAGTTTTCTGGCGGGAACGTACATCCATTGTACTTTTCAGTCGTTGCTCGATCGTCGCGTGCGCTACCAGGAGTACGACCAGAGGGTCGCCCTCAGATGTTTACACGCGACCTCCTCAGCGATGATACCTGTACTAATGGATGGATCATTCTAGTACACTGTACTAGAATGTGATCCACCATTCATTTCTTCTGGATTTCTGTATGGATTTCTGGAAATTTTGCATCTAGCAAATGTAACTATATCCACCATTCATTAACATACTTTTTACTCAATGAGCATTTCGCTTTATATCATTCCAGTAAACTGGGATGGAGGATATATTTCACGCCCGCCTTCTTATTGTGCCCGCCCCGCCAGCGGCGCTGCACGGTGCACGCGGAATC